>VXBZ01004866.1:0-44529 GCA_013399135.1 Heliornis fulica | reverse complement strand
CCCCCGCCTCCCTGAACCGGGCCGTGGGTGCGGGTCCCGGGACCGGCCTGGGCACCTCTCTCGGTGGGCTCCGGGGAGGATGGGGAGGAAGCTTTGCGCCCAGAAGGGTTTGGTTGTTTTTTGCCTCTTGACGGGGAAAACACTTAACACGGTGTCATGGCAGAAAAACGTACCAAGAGACTTCTTTGGAGTCATTTTTCCAGGGGGGCAGCTCGGAGCTCACCGCGACTTGTCATGCCCTTGACAGCGCCTTCGGCCCGGGAGGGTCCGGGCGCCTGGACCGTAACGTGTGCGGAGGACCGAATAGCGCTGGTCCGTCCGTCTGACAGGCAGCCCGGGTGGGTCTGGTAATGCGTGAGTGTAGAACTTAACTTGCTTAATTGCTACGCTGAAGGGAGGACGCTGCGAGGAAGTTTTGGTAAGCTCGTGTACTGACGTAGAGGCTGCTTTTGTATACGTCTTGGAAAATACATCTTGCTGTAGAGGACATGCAGTGAAGTCCTACAAGCTGGAAGTACTTTCCTCATGTTTTTCTTTTCTCCTAATCCTCTCGGGTCCGGTGGGTCAGTTTTGGCTAAAGGCAACTTCATCTTAAGAAAAGAAAAAAAGGTGCAAACTAGCACCCACCAGTATAAGTGGGTGAAGATCCTGGAGAAGCTTGGACAGAAAAGAGGAAGTGTGGTGGGAGTTAAGCTTCTCTATCGGTATTATTAGTGGAGGTTGCACTTACTGGGATGCGTAGCGGGGGCTCAAGTGGAAAACTACATGAATATATAAGTCACAACTCCGAATTGTCTGTGCTAAATCAAGTGTGGGCATTGTCCTGTGCATTTAGGGAACCTTTTCTATCCCGCCGGCAGTTCTGGCCAGAAGGATTACAACTTGGAAGATGCAGATTGTTTGCAGCAATTTGTAAAGCAACACCCCGTTAGAGAAAGGAGTATTTGGGACATTTGGAGATACAGTCTTGCTTTAGAATATCTGAGAAAGCCCTGAGTGTTATTAACAGGATATACAAAACCTCTTCATCTACATGGAAGTCTGTGCTACTGTTTTAATTCAGTCTTCATTTTTAGCATAATTTATGTATCATTCAGAAATTCTGTAATGGGATGTCCTAGTTCAGCAAGAGACACCGGTTATCACTGTGTGTGGGTGATCAAGGCTGTGTATTCTACACCCTCTATTCATTCCTCAAGAATAATGGACCATTTGCAACAGTTGTCCAGGAAGTCGTTAGCCCCTTCACACTCAGCCTGAGGGGGCGTGGGTGCTAATGGGCCATCAATGGTCCAACCATACCCCATGACTCACAGTTAATCACCCATTGTGTGAGTCCAATGTTTGAAGAGTGAAAGACTGAAAGTCCTGAAGAAATAAACTGAAGATTATAAACTTAAAGCTGGATAGTAAATTCCTCTTGTGCTGTAAATTGAAATTACTGAGACTAAACTGGAGAAATAAACAGTAAGAATTTCTATAAGAAATGCCCTAGGGATAGGAACACACTAGAAGTACAAACCATGAGATAAGCTGTCAGACTCCTTATGCATGGGTGCTGGGCTCTAAGGTGTTGCACAAAAAGAAGCTTGGAGAAAGATTGATAGAAGGGAGTGTGTTTTGAGCAAAGGAAAGGATTTGATTTGATATGTGCTGCACTGAGCCAGTCTTGAGATGGAGTGCTGCACTAATACACATTTCATGTGTGTTTTCTCTTTGTTTCTCAAATGGCCTTTATGTACTAGTAGATTGTGCAAGTTCCAATTGATGCATAAAAAGGCATCTGCCATTTGCCAAAATTTTGTGCTGAGTTGTGCTTTGATGACTAGTTGAAGTAGTATTCTATATTTAAAGGACAGCATTAATAATGTGGAGAGCATCTGGACTTAACAGTACT
The DNA here is from genome assembly GCA_013399135.1 of Heliornis fulica. Classification (NCBI taxonomy): domain Eukaryota; kingdom Metazoa; phylum Chordata; class Aves; order Gruiformes; family Heliornithidae; genus Heliornis; species Heliornis fulica. Next base: position 42,632 of record VXBZ01004866.1, on the reverse strand, counting down.
CTTGTGGAATTTCTAAATGTGAAAAAAGGTACATGAAAATCACGAAGCTACAGGTTGGGATTCTATTCCTCTTCAAAACCACTTAACATCCTTTTTTTTTTTTTTAACTATCAGTCTCTATACTGAAAAGATTGTGAACTGGTCGGGGATAGAAACGTGTGAATGGAAATGAATAACAAAGTTTTATGTGGGTATCATGATTAAATCTTACTAGTGTCAGTAGCAAAATAGTAGAGAGAATCGTTATTATCTTTGTTTTATCTGTAGACAAGACTGCTAGCAAACAAATCTGTATGAAGTTGTTACAAACATGTCATGTTTGGGCATTCCCAAGTCTTGAATTCTCAGGGAGTGTCCAGACTAACAACTCAAATATGTTCAATGCTTGCTGTTAATTAAAGCAATAAATACTCCAGAGTTACTAAACAAGGAATCTAATGATGTTCATGTTTCATATTTCAGCTTATTAATACCAAGAAGTATTTGTTTACCAGTATAATTTGGAAGTCTGTAATGCATGGAATGGTCACTTAACCCTTAATATCATCATATATATGAATGGTATGTGGGGGTTTTTTTATGTTCCACAACCAGTCCTTATCCAGACAGCTTTAAAGTCATTCCAGACTCTCACCTGATCTTGATATCTGGGTTTTCTAATGTCATCACTTCATTTGACTTTGTAAATACAGCTTTTGAAATTAACTTAATTTTTTTTTTGTATGCAACATGCTCCTTTAATATAACAGTTAAAATCACAGAGTTGTTTAGGTTGGAAGGGACCTTTAAAGGGCATCTAGTCCAACCCCTTACAGTGAAAAGGGCCATCTTCAACCCGACCAGGTTGCTCAGGCAGAGCCTTGTCCAACCTGGCCCTGAATGTTTACAGGGATGGGGCATCTACCACACATCTGGGTAACCTGTTCCAGTGTTTCACCACCCTCACTGTAAAAAAACCTTATTGCTTTTATCTAGTCTAAATCTACCCTCTATTAGTTTAAAACCATTACCCTTTGTCCTTCACAACAGGTCCTGCTGAAATGTTTGTCCCCATCTTTCTTACAAGTCTCTTTTAAGTACTGGAAGGCTGCAGTAAGGTCTTGGTGCTTACTCCAGGCTGAAGAAACCCGTCTCAGCCTGTGCTCGCAAGAGAGGTGCTTTAGCCCCGTGATCATCTTTGTGGCCCTTTTGTGGACTCATTCCAACAGCTCTGTGTCTTTCCAGTATTGGGGACCCCAGAGCTGGATGCAGTACTGCAGGTAGGGTCTCACTACAGTAGAATAGAGGGACAGAATAACACAGTAGTTTTATCTGAACTTTCTTATGGTGAAGATCAGTTTTTCTTCCAGATCTTGTTAGCCTAAGATGACGTAAGATTGTGTGTGTAATTTAATCTACGTGCTCTACAGATGATTATTTCTATTTCATCTTTAATGTTGCTGCTTTCATTTTCATTATTAGAGAGTCCATATTTTGTGTGGATATACGCTCATGCTTGCACATATGTGGCTGTATCACAAGGCTTAGTTCTGCTGTGCTGACATGAAGAACTGAATTGTTTAACCTGTAACAATTTTTAGGAGATTTGGGAGCGATGATATCTAGAAATACTATGTTATGGGACTGAATGTAGGAAACAGGTGCCTTATTTTCATACCTTTTGTAATTTGTGGTTATTTTGAATTGAAAACTCCTGGAGTCCCAGAGATTGTGTATGTGAAAAGCATTTAGCATTGCTGCAGGTAAAATAGTATTATAGCCTATAATGAACACATCTCTTGATTAAAATGTCATGAAACAAGTAAAAATGTGAAAATAGTTTACTGTTTAATATCTAGAGAGCATTCTTATTTTTCTGATTATAATGCCCTTATAGAAAAAAGTATGAGTATAATGTAAAGTAGATTTGAAAAAAAAATTAAAAATCCTGCTTTCACTTCTATTTGGAATTAGACAAAAATCAGTTGGCATACATATGCAGTCTTCATCAAGGTGGACAACTACATGATGCTGGAAGAAGCTTTTATAGAATCATACAGTGGGTTAGGTTGGAAGGGACATTAAAGAACATCTAGTCCCACCCCTTGCAGTAAGCAGGGACATCTTTAACTAGATCAGGTTGCTCAGAAATTGATCAAGCCTGACCTTGAATGCCTCCAGGTTAAGGCAACCTGTTTCAATGTCTCACCACCTTCCTAATAAGAACTTCTTCCAAATATCTAATCTGAATCTACCCTGCTGTATTTTAAAACTGCTGCCCCTTGTCCTATTGCTACATGCCCTTAAAAACAGTCCTTCCCCAGCTTTCCTGTAGGCCCCTTCAGCTAGAGGAAGGCCAATGTAAGGTCTCCCCTGAGCCTTTTCCAGGCTGAACAAGACCAACTCTCTCAGCCTGCCCTCATAGGAGAGTTGCTCCAGCCCTCTGATCATCCTCATGGCCCTCTGGACCTGCTCCAAGTGGTCTATGTCCTTGTGCTGAGGGCTTCAGAGCTGGATGGGGTAGGTTAGATACACTTGCATTATTGCTTCTTTCACCAGTAGTGGGAGACTGAATACTGAAGCCATTGGAATCATCAGATGACTTTTAAAACAGCTGCAGTGACATAGCCAGGCTCATCTGAACTGGAGGCCTTTTAGAAGTTAGGCTGTGGAAGTTATCAGAATAGCCAAACTGTTGTGTGAAATATTTTTGAAGTGAAGATTTAAGTCCTCAGAGGCCAACGTAGCTCTATTCTGATATGAAATCAGCTTATAATGTCTCTGGTAAGCAGTGAGTGCCTTTAATAATAGAAAGGAATCCTAGATCATAAGGGAACAGGAGAGGAAATATACTAATGCATTAAAAATACTCAGATGTGTATCTAATTGAAAGTATATTGGGTTTTAATGCATCTGATAGACCTCTTAAAATGACTTGCCAGAAGAACAGGGAAAATAATGGCATATTTCTTCATGAAGAAGCAAGCTGAAGAAGGAGTGTGCTCCTTGTGGGCTAGCCCATTTGTATGAGAAATGTCCTGAAAAGCTAGCAGCCGTGCAGCAGGCTTTTAGATTGGCCTGCTGGCTTTACGTGACCACCGCAAAGTGTCTGTGATCACTCAGCTTTGCTCAGGTGGATAAATTTAAGAAAGGAATTTTGCTGAAAACTCTAGATCCTGAATATGGTATTGTTAGAGAAGCTGGGTTTTTTTTGTACAGGAAAAGGGTTATGCCAGGGTTGTGTGAGTTTGGTATTTCCATGTTATTTAGTGGAATTTCCCAGTAACCTTGAACTAGAGAAGCTGGTCTTTTTCCCATTATATCTAATCTAAAAAACAAGAGGGGAAAACCAGAAAGAATTTGAATTTTAATGTGACTGTTTTTCAGTATGAATATCTGACTATATTTCTGAAACTGGAAATTCAGAATCTTGAAAGGTTTTCATAAGAAGATGGAATTATTTAATATAGTAGTTTGCACTGATTTCCTCACAATAATGTGTTGGTCAGACAGGGTTCTTCAGGTGGCTGTGGCCCTGTAGCTTGCATTGTGGACCTGTGAAGATGATCCAGCTGAACTGGGAATAGTAGCAAAATCTGCTGGGCTTGCTATCTTATTTGACTTTTATCTAGAACAGTTTAATGATGCAAAAGTCACAGAAAAAATGTTTTAATAGAAAAAAATCAGTGATACTGGGGTATATTTTAACAGCAATTAGGTACCTATGGAGTCATTCACTGTTCAAACTATGTATGTGAAGCTCAAACTTCTTTGAGAATATCAGTATCATAGTTGAATTGACTAAATAGCTACTTTGTTTTTCCTAATGGCCAGAGAGAATGCATAGAACCCATCAGTATTCACCATCAAAGAAACCATGAAAGAGTTGTGTGAAGTAACTAAGAAAGTTATACCATTTTTAACAAGATGCTGTCTTGTGAAGTCAGGTATGAAACCAAAGGTTGAGCAGAAGAATGTGTGTAACTATTTGGTACTGTCTCCAGTGCTTCAAGTAAATACTTATTTGAAGCTTTTATGTGGGAGAAAGTTGTGTATTACCTTGCATAAATTACTAATTTATGATAGAGGAATTATGTAAAACAAGCCTTCTAGTTATTTTTGAGGTTTATCAGTGGGCTATGGAAAAAAGGAATACAGTGAGGCTTAGCTGTTTGAACTGTCCTTATGGGTTTTGAGGGCCCTTGTTTCTAAAGTGAATTTGGGTCACCTGTACACCTTCATTTCAGAGAAGAAATCTGCAACTCCAATGCTAAACCTTCCGTAAGTGGTGTCAGATGGACAAGAAAATGGAGCCATTTGATTTCTGATTGTAGAAAGATTCCTGCTTCTGATTAATAAGTTGCCACAGGCAATTTTTTTAAAGAGGCAAGTTCCTCTTTCTACTCTGGTCCCTGAAGTGAATATAGTTCAATTTGAATAAAACAAGACTGTAGCTGAAGTACCCTTTGAACTTAAATGATTACCTAATTTGGAAATTCCCATTGAGCTGATCCACCTATCTGTGGATCAGCTGAATGTGAAAGCGAAGTGAAAGTGAAACATACATACATAGTGAAACATACATTACATAGTGAAAGCGAAACAGGACTATTTTAATGTAAATGTTGACTTGGAAAAACCCCATAAATTTTTCTAGGATGTCTACTTGAGTTCAGAAAGCATGTAATGAACTTAAAAGTTCACTTAATCAGCTTCGTTTATTTCTAGGCATCTCTACAGAGTCACAGCATGGTTAAGGGTGTGCAGATTTGAAGTTTGTTGAACTAATGCTTTAAGCCAGCCTAACAGCAGCTTATGTTAGGCTTAGGCTGCTGCTGAACTTGCTGTGTGAGGATACCTTGACACTGATGCTGGTGAGGGGAGGGAGGGGAATGCTGGCAGTGTGCAGGGAATGAGTAGGTGGGAAGATAAGAGAGGTAGAGCACTGCAGCACTCAGCTGGGGAATAAGAAATTTTAAAGTGGGAGCAAGGTTCTAAATTTAATGCAAAGTATGCTGCCGTGGGAAAACAGTTCAGTGCCGACAGACCTGTTAATAAATAAGAATTAAAAAAAAAGGCATGCAAGAATGGTCTGAACAGTGCAGGTGTGAATTAAAACATTTTTTTGTTGTTCAACCTGGGCTCTGCTTTAAAATGAGTAAACTACTTGCTAAAGCAATGGCGAGTAAATTGAATACTCACAAGTCAATTGGCATAAAGAGAAGTATAAGTAGCTTTGAATCATCTTTGCCTTTTGGAAAATTTCTGTGACTTGTAGCTGTTGTTTCAACAGTTTTCAAGTAAAAGTTGAAGATTGAAATTCATGGCATACCCTAACCCCAAAGGGATAAATTAGGGTAGTGGGTGTTGACCCATCTGGAGTTGACCTAAAGACAGCTTATTTACCAAACAAGCTTTATTGACTTAATTTGGAGCTGTGTAATCATCCACTGTGTCTGATAGCAGGACCTCAGTAATGGCTAGATGTCCTGGGAACGTTGAAATCTTGGAGGCAGCATACCTCAGGATTAGATTTCGCTCTTTTGAGTGCTTGTAGCTTCCCAGTTCCAGTAGTAACTTTGCTTATTTAAGCAGCTGGTTGTCAGCCTTCTGTAGTTTTGTTCCCTTTCTGCTCTTTTCTTGTTTTGAGGTCTTTCATCACATATTAGCAAGCTGTTGTTCTCAGTTATTTAAGCCTATGAACTGTTGGTTTTAGTAGCTATGGGCTATTTGGCCTTCAGTAGTTCAGGGACTATGTGGGTATAACCTGCAGCCTAGCAAATCTTTCTTTGAAACTCCAAAAATAATTTAGACTACTTTTGTTCAGTTTAATCAAGTATTACATAAATTTCATCTCCTTTAAGAAGCTTTGTTTAACTTTTCCTCAGTCCCTTCCCTATGCAACAAGCTGAAATGGATTAGCAGCTCATGCTTTAAACCTTGCCTGAGTAAGTAGTATCTCCAAAATACAGATACATAGAAATCTTTCCTGGGATAAACATAGGCATAACTTGCCTCCCATAGTGTATCTGAAGGTGAGTCCAGAGACCCTAGCAACCTTTTCTTCAAATATTTTACTTCAAGCTGTAAAATAGAATGGTTATTCCCTATTTCATAGCAAAGGGAGAGTCCAGTGTTGTGAAAGTGTTGAGAAGAGATTGAAATTAAATGTATGGGAGGGCCTGTGGTCTTCCCACATCATGTAGCAGTGAAAATTTAAAAAAAATAAAATAAAATAAAATGCACACGCTAGCCATAGGATCTTACTCTGTATCACAAGAATGACCTGCCACAATTGCTTTCATCACTTTATGAATATTAGTTTTATCAACTGTTGGGACTAGAACAGTCAGTAATATTCTTTGTACTCTGATGGACTCAGCAAGTTCAACTGCAGAGCAGGAGAGAGTCTTCTATTGCTTATTTCTTCTTTGAAATGGCCTTATCAGTGGGACCAGATACAGCTTTGAAGAAAAGCCAAAGTTTCTGGTAGCTCGTTATGTCTTCTAGATTATCACTGCTGTTTAAATTCAGTAAGGCCAAAGATCTCAAAATAGTCATTCCTGAAGTTAGTTTGGCAGAATGAAGACTTTATATATGGGCATACCAAACAGACTGAGCTGACAGTCCTCTTTTCCCCTCTGTCCCACACTTTGTACAAGAGGTGGGTGTAGTCCGTATTTTTTAAGAAGCTAAATGCTAATCTTGCATCCTTTTGAAGCACATTTAGTAGCAGTATTATTGTATCGTGTTCCAAATTGATTGTATTGTTTGTGTGGTTTGGGTTTTTTCTTTTTCCCTTGTCGTGGTTTTGCAAATGTGGCTTATTTAAGAAACAGACAGAAGCTTCCAACAAAGAAAATACCAGCTGGGCTTCCAAGGTCCCAAATTCCATTGCTGACAAGGCCAGACAGACCAATTGGTGATGGTCACAGCATCTCCGTGAATGACATGTTAGAGATAGAAAAACACAAACAGCCGCATTTTGCCACCAGAGAAGGGAGTGAAAAGATGTAAGAAACTTTGCAGACACCAAGGTCAGGGAAGGGGGGTAGGAGGTGCTGTGGGAGGATTCCCTGCAGCCTGTGGAGAATATCACTGTGAAGCAGGTGGCCTCCCACAGCCCATGTAAGATAAAGACCGCACTTGTAGCCCATGTAGAGGCACCTGGGCCAGACTGGAGCTCACTGTGGAGCAGGTGGAGGAATAGGGAAAAATCTGCGACCTACATTGGAGCAAGCCCCTGGCAGCACCGGCAGCCCATGGAGAGAGTTAAGAAACAGAGACAGATGGAGACCCATGTTGGAACAGGTTTGCGGGGGGAGCTTGTGACTCTGTGAGGGATAAGGCTGGGGTCAGAAGCCTGGGAATGAGAGGCAATTTATGAGTTTATAGCAGTGACCCATTCTGGGGCAGTTGGTGAAGAGCTGAGGCCCCATGAGAGAAGATTCATGTGGAGAAGTTCATGAAGGACTGTCTCCTGAGGGTAGGACCCCATGCTGGTGCAGGGAAAGAGTGTGAGGAAATGTCACCAGCCTCCATTCCCTATTTCCCCCTCTTACCCTCCTCCTTGCCATCCTGGGGAGGAGAAAATAATGAATAAAGTTAAGTCTGCAAAGTGGGGGGGGAGTGGGTGGTGTTTTAAGAGCTGTTTGTACTTTTCATTATCTGACTCTGGTTCCTCTGTGTGTGTAGTGTAATAAATAGTTTTCTTTCCTTTCTTCTGTGTTCAGTCTGTTTTACCTGTGATGCTAATTGCAGAATGATCTCTCCCTGTCCTTATCTCGACTCCAAAGCCTCTCAACGTCTATTTTTTCCCCTGTCCAGCTAAGAGGGGAGTGATAGAGTGACTTTGGTAGTCTGGCCTCCAGCCAGGGTCAAACCACCACATCCCTATTTCCAGTTCCATTGCTATGAGATCAGATTTACCAAACTGCTTGTTTTGTTGTGGTGTTTTTTTTTTTTTGTTTGGGTTTTTTTTTTTTTTTTTTTTTTTGCTGCCTTTTGACTGATCTAAGTTATTGAGACTATAGCATAGGTGCCATGAACTTCAGGATGTATAATTTCAGTCCTTTGACAGAGTTGCTGGTGTCCTGCTTTGAAGTTGTGGTGGGTTGGTTTTTTTTCTTTTTCATTTGTCATAGTGCCTGGCAAGTAGGTTAAGAATCACAATGCCATGGTTGAACACTTGTAAGTATTCTTTAAAGATAAAAGTAGAAGTATAATCCTAGTTCATCCCCAAACTGGTATTTGTGGCAAAATGTAATGTTTCCAGAATGTTATTATATAACATGTGATGAATCCTTTCAGGCAGTATGGCACAGAACATGGAACTAGATCAAGTGAATCTGAAGGATAGGTAAAAGGCATTTATGAAGGCCAGTTGTGGTAGAAGATTCATTTCTCTAAGCTTCATTCATAGCGAATGCGGGAAAGTGCTTTTGAAGGAGCTCTTAGTTTTTTGAGAAAAATGGAGGAAACTTAGTTGACATAGTTTATTGGACAGATGGTTGGACTTGATTATGTAAGAGGTATTTTCCAACCTTAAAGATTCTGTGAAACTATAGTAAGACTAGATTTCTTCAGTGGATGCGGATGTTCCTATCAGCCAACAGGGTCCAGTTCATGGTTCAGTTATCTCCTGTAGTTACAACAGGAGACAGTGGACCTGCAAGTAGTATAACTCTGGTCTCTGAAACCTGCTATGTTCTGAGCTGTAGGGCAGTTATTTGAAATCACCATTGTTCTTTCTTGATCAGTGCATCACTTCAACACAGAAAGAATACACTTTAGTCCTTATCTATGGTAGCTTTCATGCTAAATGTCCAAGTAGAATATGTTGTTCCTTAAATTAATGCTGCTGCTTGGGAGCTGGATAGTCTGTGGATATCGCAACACATGTGTTGCTCCAGCTTTGTAGTCTGACTTTTATGTCAAACTGGAAAAACGTGGTTACCATGCTTTTTGAATCCTTACAGCAAACCTTTGGATTGCTGGGCACATGTCACAAGAGTATAAAACAAATTGGCATTTAATTCTATACATCTACACCTCAAATAGCAATGCTTGTAACCTGGAGAATGTTCCTCTCTCTAATAACTAGTTTTAGAATGTTGGTGGGATTCTTAATATTGGGCATCCTGTTCAAATGTGGTTAAGGGCATTACCGTAGTTACTGGAAAGAAGTGGATGTTCTTAAGGTATGATTCATTTGACCAAGTGTAGACATTTGCTGCTAGGATGAGACAACTCATGACCTAACTACATTACTTAGATCTGCATTAATTATGAAGGGAACTTCATGTAAATGAGCACTTAGATAAATCTCACTGAATTTGGCAACACTGCACAGAAACTATCCATATTTCCAATGCAAAATTTTAACTTTACAGAGTCACTTCAGCATAGTAAATCAGTATTATTTGAGTGATGCTATTAAGAGATGCTATTAAGAGTCACAGTTTCATAAATGCACAAATTCTGTGTGACAAGCTTTAGTATTAAAAAGCTTTGAAAATAACATAGAATAGACTGAATCTGGAAATCATGGGCTTCTTTTGCTCAAATAAATGCAAAAGCTTAAATCTTTATTTTTTTATTATTAGTAATAATATTTTGCAGAGCACTCAGGCTGAACTGATGGCAGCGGCAGGAAATAAGTATCTTGTATTTTTTTTTTTGTCTTATTGACTACATTCACCAGAGTGAGAATTTTCATTAAATATTGTTTGTGCCTTTCATTGTCAATGTTCCTGTTAACATCAAGCTTTAGAAACATTTTTCAGGTTAACAATGGAAGTATTTGTTATATAAAAGACTTAATTTCAGCACAGATTAGAAGTTTACCTTTATAAATATTCAGGAAATTGTTGGTAAATACATATTAAATTTCTCTTTCTCACTGTTGGACAATGTGTGGTTAATGCTCTGTTAGCATATTGTCATCAAAGAGTGTATTGAAGAGATACTAGTTAGCAAAAAAATTACTCATTTTTATATGAGTCTACCCCTTTTACTCCTCTCCACCCTCTCACAAAACAACTGAAATAAAGGTAGAACAGAGAATAATATGTTAGCATATTGTTTCTATACTGTTGAACATTTATTCCCTGCTTATGCAGCTTACAACACAGTTGATGAATTCTTAGATTTGTAACATCACTGTGGTCTAGGCTTTGAGGTAGTTTGAAGGAAGCTTGACAGAGGTGTTGTGGACTTGTGAACTCCAAGTCCATCATTGAGATATCTATATAGCAGAATACAGATGGATCTAGCAAACACTGCAGTTAAGTAACCACCTCTGAAGTGATTTGAATCAAGTTTTTCCTTGGAACTAGGGAGTGTGGTTTCTTTGAAGTGTTATTAACCAAGTTTCCTCTTGGAGCACTACATTGGAGATCTTGTGTGCCTCTGAGTTGTATTTTTCAACAAGGAATTTGAACTTGCGATAGCAGTGATACATTTCTATGCTATTCTGTAAAGTTGAGATTCAGCTGTCCAAACTGGAGTATCTTCTGCTACTTCTGGATTTTCTAGAATGCCTGTGATAATAAAAAAAGGGCTGGCAGAGGTATTGCACAATCCACAGGAGACCTATTTCCTTGTGGAATAGTACCTGGAAGCCAGGCATGATATTCTTCCCAAATTAGGTTTGTATGTTTAGGCACTTGAATTGCTCCCCTAATGCTAAAGTGGGAGCTGAGAGGCTGTTTTACCAAGTCCTGATAGGTAGTTGCCAGTTACTGGACGGTGATGATATTGGGAATGGGAGTAGACGTGCAAGAACAGATCTGAAGGGTACATCTGAGCGCTTAAAGAAGAGAGTAACATGAACTCGCCAGAGACCTTCAATTGCATTAGTGTTCCTGCTTGGTATGATATTTCTCCTGAAATACACGACTAAAGCCCATTACCTAGAATCATAGAATGGTTTGAAATGGAAGGGACATGATCTTGTTCCAACCACCCTGCCATGGGCAAGGACACCTTCTACTAGACCAGGTTGCCCCACCCAACCTGGTTTTGACCATAACTACCAGGGAGGGGGTAGCCACAGCTTCTGTGCCAGTGCCTCACCACCCTCACAATGAAATATTTCTTCCTGATCAAATCTAAATCTACCCTCTTTCAGATTATAGTTATTACTCCATGTTCTGTCATTCCATGTCCTTGAAAAAAGTCCCTCTCCAGCTTTCCTGTAGGCTTCTTCAGGTACTAGAAGGTCGCTATAAGGTCTTCTCCAGGCTCAACGATCCCAACTCTCAGCCTGTTGTCATAGGGAAGGTCCTCCAGTCCCCTGATCATCTTTGTGGCTCTTCTGCCTGTTGTTCCACTACTGCTTCCAACTTTATTCCCTTAATGTGGTCCAAATTCTTAGAAGCTATTTTTCACATTTTTTTTTTAACTTTTGCATCTGCTCAGTGTTGATGGGGATGTTGCGGTATCTGGGGCCAAAGGGAGGAAGTGGGTGAAATGGTGAAGTGTCACATGTTATAGTTTTTCTTTTCAACAAAGGGTTTAACAGAACCAACTCCTTCAGTGTCTTCCAGAAGGGCTTGGTTCTTTGGCTTGTGATTGGCTCCAACTGCCCAAATGATGATCTGCTTACCTGCTTTTTTAATAACTACTGTTTCTGGTAAACAATGCCTTGTACTGCAACTGCTGAATTCAGCTAGCTGGTAGTAGATGAGAACTCTAAAAGACGAAAACCAGACTAAAAAACTCCTTGCTACAAAGAAATGACTGATAACCGTGTGCTGTGCATAACTGCTAAGGCAGGTCCATCTAGCTACCAGAGTTGCTGGCAACAAACTTTTAACCCAACGATCTTTTTTTTTAAAAAAATGGTAATAACAACATGCGAACATATTGCTATTCAGGGAGGGAAGTATTAATTTCCTTCTAGAAGCACATGGATACAGTGGACTTGAGCACTGTTGGCAGGAACCTAGAGAGTCTGTAAAGTGATATTTCAGTGGAATATGTGAATCTAGACAGCATTATACTCACTTTCAAATTGTTATCAGCTTGAAAAATGAAATACTAGGCTGCTCAGAGAAAATCATGCAAGAATGTCACTGAATCTTAAAAATCCTTGCATTTTGTATGCTTGAATTCATTACACAGGAGTTAGAAATACATTACAATTTCAGGACTTGAAAGAATGTATTTTAATTTTCATGGAAGAAATTCTCATCACAGTCAACAGTAACAATTGGCATAATTGTTGGCAGCTTCTGCATCATTATTTAAGCCTGTTCATTGTAAGGCAGTGCGGATTCTTACTCATCATCTTCTACTTAAATATTGTCTACCCCACAATAGCAGTATCTCCCTTTGTTATCATTATGACACTTCTTATGACTGTGCTGTTGAAGGAAGTACATTGGGCAGCCTTGCATGTGAGCACAACTCTCTTTTTGGAATTTCTTAAGGTATGCAGAAGTGGCTGGAGAATCAGCCTTTGCAAAATTTACAGTTTATGAAGTCTAGTCTGCGATATTTGAAATGTTTGAAGATTGAGCATGTATAGCAAAAACAATGAACTATTTCACAGAGCAGCTGAAATATTTTAATTCAGCTCTGCAGCGCTTTCCAAGAAAGTCAATGCACTGCAGCATGAAAACTGGCCTGTAACACTCTTCCAGAGGGGGGATTACAGCTACTAGTCTTTGTCTGGTTTTCATCAATTTGCATTTTAAAGAGTGGTAAATAAAGCATTCAGATTTTAATAAACCTACCTGCTAGATTTGCTGTTGCTTTGAATATTTATTTTTTTTTGGCAGTAGGTGCCAGTTTCCCATTGAGATGTGCTTTGCTCATTGGTTTAACCTTCCTCCCCTCCACCAGCAGCAGCAGGCTGTCAGAACTAGACAGGAGCAGCTTTTTCTGGAACAAACTGGTTTCAAGAAGTTGCCAATTTTGCAGCACCGGCATTGGCTTAATGAGAAACAAGAGGAAAGCAGTAATTATTTCTAAAATTGAGATGTTATTGCACATGATATCATCTCTTGAATTTTTTCTAAGTGTTTGTTTTTAACAGAAAAGCATGACCTGTGTATATATAACCAGTTTACCCTCAACCCCTTGCGTTTTATTGAAAAATCTTGCAAATATTAATGGTGTCTGTATACACAGGGAGAGGAGAAAAGGTCTGTAGGTCACAGTTGAAATGCCCTGCTTTTCTGTGTAGTTCTGCTAAAAATCTTATAGCTGGCACTGTCTTTGGTCTCTAACATACTTTGCATTAATGTTAACTAGCCTGTCCATTTAAAAAAAAATTCAGCTGTATGTGTGACTTGCTGTTATCTTGCAGAAGGGAAAATATTATTTCAAATAAGACTTCTGTAAAACTAAGGAAAAATGCCTTCTGACAGCCTAATTAATTTATTCTGTAATGTCTGTGCCGTTTTGGGGACATTAGTGACCAGTTCCTTCCAAGCACTTCGTTTAAAGAAGAGCTCTTTTTCACAAAACTAGTATTTTTTTGACTCTTTCGTACTGAAGAAATGAAACCCTTAAGCCTTACTTTTTTAGTAAAGTAGCTCGTATCTAGAAACAAAAAAAAAAAAATCCCTTTTGGATCTACAAATTATTATCCAGTGGCTTTATTAAATTGGCTCTGTGAAGATGCAAATGAGCCAAAACTGGGGCAGACCAGAGCCATCACCTCCTATTGTGTTAGGGATGCTTCAGTAGGCTGGAATGTCCTCCTAGGAAATGGAGAACTGAGTTGGAAATAATGCAGTATGTGCTGTAGATCTATTCTGCTGAATAGCTGGAGATACACTGCTGTGGATGCAGTGTGTAACCTGTGAGGAGGAGTAAGAATGTACTGTGGTTCCCCCTATGTGTCTGAAATGCAGGTTAGTGTTCCTTGGAGAAGCATACTCATTTGTGAGCTTGTAGCCAGATAGAAACCACTATGACATAGTCCCATTTAATCCACATTGTATTCCATAATCCAGATCTTTGTATGGCATTGTAAGTCTTTGTGTTGGCATGGGTTAGAAATGAATGGGCAGGAGACAGCATTTGTACTCATTAGCAATGTAGTGGCTGAGCTTCGTGCAAGTAAAGTCTGAGAATGTAAAGTTACACAGTTGTTTGATATTTCTGTTAATGGATGCTGCTGCTCTTAAATTCTATGATCCTGTGATTCTAAAGGGTGGAGGTCTTCCCGTCTACTCCCCCTACTCAAGAGCCACATTTTCTTAACTGTCCTAGTGGAAAGGAAAAGATGGAATTATGGGATCTCATCACTAAATATGACAAAAATAAACCCTGACACTTGAACTTCACTCTTCTGATGCTGCTGCATTAAAATTACTCTGACAGTGTTTATTTAAAGATACTGGGGTTTTGTCTTTTGTGAAAATACTGGGTTTGGGCTGACTTGCTAATGTTCTTGAACATATTCTTAATATAGCAAATATAAATTGCAGAAATAATTTTGGATTATTGAAACGTCATTATCGCACAAAGTCTGGATTGTTAATGTTTTATGTTGCAGCTTTCCATATCTTTCTTCTTGTTTGCCCACATTAATTTTTGCCAAAACTGTGAGTATATTAGGGCAGAGAGTGAAAAGCAGAATATTATGGGGATTATTTTTTCTTCTTTTAAAGCAGTAATGTAGTTCTTGTTTTTGTCCCATGATGTGCTGCTTATACACTTTCATTATGCATTATTTTCATTATTTTTATAAAGGCATCAGCTGCATGGCTTTTAATATCTTGTTAGTCAGAATTTCAGGCTTCTTGAACAGACCATAGTATGGCGGCTAGGGTTCCCAGCTTGAAAGCACTGAAGTTGTGGTACAATTCAGGAAGCAGGTGTCATGAAACAAGAGGAAGGAAGTGTTGGCAAGAAGATTAACCATGGTTAGAAAGTTATTACACTATCTGCTTCCAAAGCTTATCACTAAAAGGAAAAAAATATTTGACTAATTGTAGCACTAGCAAAGTATCTTACTGAGGGACTCGGTAGAGGAAACTAATTATTTCAGAGATTAATTTGGGGATTGCATTCTATGCATGCTTAAGGAGCAGTTTAAAATGTAATTAAATGCTTATGAGGAAAAAGGTGTACCAGTGAACACTAAAAGCAAATGCATACGTGGTATGTAGTAAGAAAATGCTGGGCATATACTAACTTTTCTTTATATTACATTCCTTTTTCCTGTATGTTACTGTAAATCTCTGATAAAATGCAAGCAGAAATGTCTTTGTAAATTATCATTGCCCTTTTGGTTGTTCAAAAAAGGTAAACTGCTTACTAACTGCTTGTTAGCAGAAAGCGTGTGTGTGTGCTCCTGTGTTTGATTCAGTCGTCTGTCTTAACACTGTTAGTCAGTTATGACTTTAAGGTAACCTGACGCTTTATGCACCAAAAGAAGTCAAATTACTGTCAGGTCTATTAGTAGGCTGGGGAGAGCAGTTATCTTTAGTGTACAGTGTTGTGTTTTGTTCCTGCCCCAGGACCTGAGAGGTGATGCTTGTCCATCATCTGAGTTAAGCCTTTGTACTGGATAAAAGGGTTTCAAACTCTGTCTGATACCTTTATGAAATCATCACTACAAAAATATATACTATAAATAATATGATTTGAAATAGAAGTAATCTATTAAAACTGTCAAAATTATTAGTATGCTGATATTTATTGTACACTGTTTCTATGTTGATTGTTGATATACAAGCTTCAACCCTAGCATGCATCTGAGTTATGAGGAAAACTTTAAAATAAAATTTCTTAGCCTACTGTAGTCTATGGTGTTATTCAGTAGACTAATTTGAGGACAATGATGCTGTCTCAGTACACATACATGTCCTTTTTACTTGGGAAGAGGAAGAAACATAAGATCTCTATGGTTAGCAATATTCTAAATTGGATTAGACCTCAAAAGTGGTACAGATATTGTAATTGGTATGAGACTACATATTCATGTCTCTAAGGTTGAACAGAGCATTGTTCTTCATACAAAGTTCTTCACACATGCTTCTTCATTCATGTTTGTCACACAGTTTCATATAAACAAGCACCTCTTTCAGATCTACTTTGCTTCCCTTATCAACTCTCATATCAGCCAAGACAGATTCCTAATTTAAAGTATTGATCTTAAAATAAAACAAATAGATAAAAAAAAAAAACAAATCCATCCAAAGAACAAACCAAACGATACACCAAACAATACCTCAGAACTGACCAGACAAACAAAACTTCACACCAGAGAGCCATGAAGGTTTGTCTCTAAGATGATGGGTGGTAGGTTAACCTTGACTGGCTGCCAGATGTCCACCAAGCTGCTTGCTCCTCCTCAGCAGGAAATATAATCACAAGGAGGTCATTTATCAATTGCCATCATGGGCAAAACAGATTTAATAGGAGGAAGGCTATTTTTTTTTCAATTAAATAGATTAGGATAGTGTAAGGGACTAGAGATGCAACTTTACAATTGCTGACAGAGTTGTACTTTCTTCTTTCCTCTCTTGCTTTTACCACAAAACCTCATTGCCATGGCAACCAAGTGAATTCCACCTGTCAGGAACAGATACATATCCTGTCAGGAATGGATACACATACTCTTTATCTCAAAGCTTGTAGCCCAAATTCCCTTTGCCTGGACCCAGGGTCAACTGAAGAAAAAAGTTGGGGGAGGTCTTAGGCTATCTAGAACTTTTGAGGATACTCTCAAGATGGTACTGGGCATGCACCCCACTGCTAGATGGAAGGTCTGGTTACACCAAGGACTTACTGTGTTATGAGACAACACTGGAAAAAGGCAAGACCCACAAAAGACCTAGGAATGTTCCCCTGCTGGACCTGAAGACATTTAACTTACCAGAAGCTGCAGATTCATGGTGGTACCTATTGTGCACTCATGCATGCGTGTACATGCTCTCACCCCCCCCCCCTCGCCTTTCCATTCTTTTTCCCCTCTTTCTTCCCCTTCTTTTTTTACATACTTGTTGTGGAACAAATAAAGTGACTTGGCTCTTAACTGAGTTTCGCGTCTTAATTTTGTTCCCAAGAACGTGAAGAACTGGTCATGATAAAACATCTAATTGAACCTCACCCAGAAGTAAAGCCCAGCCACCGCCAAGCACCCAGAGCAATCTGAAGTCTGTGGGAACACAAAGGGATTTAACTTCTGCCAGATTAGTCTATGTAGTTGTGGATTGTGACAGCCTCTACTTGAATATGATCTGTGTACTTTCTTTAAACTTTGAATGTGTTGGTTTTGTATTTAGACATGTTTGGTACTCAATTCCAAAATACTTACTTTCTTTTCTGCTTCTTGTTTTCCCATAAGAAGCTTTGAACACTGGGTTCACTGGAAAGAGTGGTTTTTCCTTCCATATAACTTAGTGTCTCTTTGTTACGGGGATTCTAGTGAAGTGCCAGCTCCTCACCATGTTCTACTGGACTGTGTGGTGATGCTATAGTGCACTCTTTATCACACTATTTGCTTACAGACAAGGTCTGTATATCTAGTGTCTTCTGTCTTTTTGTTTTGACAAGACTCCTTGTCTGGTGTCCTCTGGTCCGGTGGGGGCAACGTTCCTTTTTACAGTGCTTGTATCCTGGTTCTGGACAGGACCTGACTTCCCCAGGCAGCCAACACGTGTGAGCTGAGTTGGCCTGGGCTGTTTTCCACACCACCTGATATCATGCCCCCATAAGAGGGGTTGTTTGGGCAGAGGCACAGGTTGACGTGGCATCTGGTGGTGAGGCACATGCCCACTGCCCTCTCCAGAAGGTCCCTGAAAGTTTTGAGGCTCCACCACCACCACTTTATCCTTCAGTTGACTTTGGGCCTGGTTGCATAGCAGAGGACTTGGGCTACGTTCTCTCAGATATCCCATGCTGAGGGGTGGAATTCATGGAATTGGCTTTATTGGGTGGTGATGACTTTGGCAATTGTTGGAGAGAAGAGAAGAGGAAGAGAAGAGGAAGAGAAGAGGAAGAGAAGAGAAGAGAAGAGAAGAGAAGAGAAGAGAAGAGAAGAGAAGAGAAGAGAAGAGAAGAGAAGAGAAGAGAAGAGAAGAGAAGAGAAGAGAAGAGAGGTTCTGTAGAACTGCTGTGTAGTGAGTTGGCTGGTTAAGTCTCTGGTGTGTATTGGAAGAACATTATGAAAAAATTACCTTGTTTGAAGCACTTAAAGCAAGGAATTAAATTCTTCTGCAGAAAGTCAAATATTTAATAGTTTCTATAATTCTACATGTTATTGTAAAAACAAAAACAGGAACAGAATTAAGCCCATGCTGCCTTAGTTAGATATGCAAGTGCAGAATTATACACCGATGTTAAACTAATTGGGTTAAAACATACCTCTGGTCTTTAAGGCCACAAAATTGCGTCTCCTCTCAGATGGCAGCTGTAGATCTGCAATCTGTCTCAGTGTGGACTCACGTGACTGTTCTAGTGTAGGTTTTGAATGATGATTTCCACATCTGTAGTCATTATTTCAACCTAACTTAGTTTCAGTTATTTTCTCTTTTTTTGGTGATTAGCCACTGTGGTAATTTTCTTAAAGCACGATGTTAATGCCTAGCACTTTGGCAATTTTTCTCAGATGATAAACAAACTTCAGGAGCACTGTTCTGTTTTCTGCACCTAGGAAGGGTGTCCACTGTTGAACCACAAGTTTTCAACTTGATCTTGCCCTTTTTATTCTCTTGAGAAAGCTATTAATCATATAACCCTTGCAGTTACTGGTTCTCATCTGTCTCTACTGTCTTAGAATTTTTCTCCAGTGAGTCTTTCAGAGGAGAGGACCCTCCTTACTTATTCCTCTGTCTTGCTTGCTTACTTTCCCTTGCTTAGTGTCAGTGTAGTCATAATATTAATATAAGTCCATTCTTCCCCTATATTGCCTCATTAATTTTGAATTTATTACATTTCAGTTTCTTTTACTACGCAGTTGGAAGTCAGTCATGTCACACTGCTGGCATCTATGTGTGTGTATGTAATACCGCTCGATATCAATAATTAATACATCAGACTAATAATTGTTTACTTTAATCCATTCCATAGCAACAAATTGTCAATGGGAATACATTCCCTTTAGAGAAAATGAATTAATTTTCCATAAGATTAAAATAAATTCTTTATAGGATTGAAACAAAAAGGTGCTTGACCTTGCTTGTAAGAATATGTCATCAGGGAATAACACGTAAAGGTTACTTCAGTGATAAATGAGAATTAGCTTCTTTTTACTCAGGCCTTATCGACAGGAAAATATTAAAACGTCCTTTCGAAGTATTTATCCTTACAAGCTGTCTTTGAAATTGTTTGATATATCTTGTGCAAACATAACCAGGTATGTTTTCCCCCCCCTTCCAGTCGGTGTTATCCGCTGTCCAATTTGTGGTCAGGAGTGTGCAGAGAGACACATCATAGATAACTTTTTTGTGAAGGATACCACAGAAGTTCCCAGCAGTACAGTAGAGAAATCAAATCAGGTAAGTGCATTAACATGTAATCAAGTTAACACCTTTTGGGTGTATATGCTTATCCTTGGCTTCTTGCTGTGTGGCCTTATTGCTGTTTATTTGCAGAAAAAGACTTCAAGTACTTAGCCATTGCACGGAGTAGCTACTCTAGAAAATCAGTCAAAATCAATGAAAGTGCACATGAAGAAAGTCATTGTCTTATTCTAAACTTCGCTTAATTGTTGAGATAAAACTGCATCGTAATAGAAAAAGATAAAAGTAAGGAGTAGTCATTAGAATGGGAATTTCTATACTTCAGACAGGGCAGCTGAAGTGCTTTTTAAAGCAGAGACCTGAACAACACCACGTCAAGAGATCTCAGTGTAAAAGGGAATCCTACAGTTAAAGGAACTTCATTTTTTCTTATCGTAGCACTGACAAAACATGGCAGTAAATAGCTTCAAAAATACAGTTGCCAGCCAAGAGGCTCAAACTTCTCATTGGGGAAGATGTACGTTGTAGGGGTTTCTCATTTGTTTTTCATATGTAGGCTGCCTTTTCTTCCTTTTGCAATCAAATAATAGCCATCTCATAAAACCAGAGCCTGCTTATCGGAAACAGCAGTAATACTGTGCAGTTTTTTCCCCTTATAATGTTTTGGGTCTTGGTTTGTTTTTTTTTTTTTTCTCCTTCTCTTTCCAGGAAGAAAGTCCTAGTATGGAAGCAGTATCAAATAAATAATGACATCTGTGTAGGGCCACAGTTCAGCCATCTCTGGTATCAAAATACTGTGTTTCTTCATTTATAGCTAGGAAGAGAGTATCTCAAGTATCTCATAAACTAATAATACTCATAAACTTTTTATTAAACTCCAAGAAATTACTGTGAATAATTCAGCCTCTTCATATGCTGCTGCATTCTTCATAGTAACAGTACAAAAATGTTACTGTGTCAGCGTTGCTTGAATTTTGACTCATCCCAAATATTTGGATGGTGGTGTGCTTTTATTTTGAAAGCACCTCCTTTTTGCTTTCCTCTTATATTGACTGAATATTCCCCTGGACTACTTTGCACTCTTCCTTTGAAACTCAGAATGCTTTACTTGCTCGTTTAAACTCCTTATTAATACTCAAAGTATATCTAATTGGAAGAGTGGTGAATTACTACAGAAGCTGAGAAGACAGCTCTATGGCCTCAACGCTTGCACATAAGTCTGTTTTATACATAAATACACGAGCTTTTAGAATAGAAAAATAGTACTTACCTGCAACATGCCACGTAATTTCAACTTACTAATTTGAATGAGGGATGAATGAATACTTCCCAGGGTTACTAAAATAGTAACTGAATTATAATTACAAGAAGAACTCATTTAAAAATAAATATCTCTCTAACCAGAATTAAGGCTTGCAGGTTAACTAGGAGGAGTTTTCTTAGAAATCTCTGAGACAGTGCTTCTCTGAGTTGCAAATGTAAGAGTGAAATAAGTATTTGGTTTTGTAAGAGTACAGCAGCTATTTGCAGTAATTCTTTCTCCTATACTTCAGCTATGTGACTTTAATAACTAGGAGCTCTAGCAAAATCTAAGCTACGACTGAAAATGCATATTACAAATAAGAAGTGGGTAGGAATCTATTTTCTACCTAGAAGGTGTAGCTGTTTTGACAACAAATTATGATGTCTAAGAAAAACTTTTAAAAAAAATCTCTTTTCCACTTGCTGGCTTTGAAGAGTAAAAACTGCACATTGCGGGGACAGCAAAGGAGGTGTTTCAGTTCATTTGGCAGATTCTGATTGGTTATTGCTAATCTTCATCTTATTCCAACTATAGCACGTAAAATCGGTTGAAAAAATCCCCAAATGAAGCATATTGGGAAAAAAAAAAAAGAAAATAGACAAAGATCTTGGAATCTAAGAGGAATAAGTAATTCAGAAATCCTTTTATCTTACTGAAATAACCTGGCACTTCGGACATTTATCTGCCAGAGTTGGCTAAAGGTGACTTGGAAAGGCTGTTTTGGTGTTGTTTGCCCCTCCTCGTTTGTTTTTTTTTTTTTAATTTGGTTTCTGCATTTTTCTCCCCCCCCTGCCCTCCACCATCTTTGTTTTACTTCTTTGACTAAAAATGAATGTCTAAAAGCCTTTTGTTGTCGTCATTTCATCTGCTTATTTTTATTTAAACTGTTCTTTGAGGTTTTTTACAGTAGAAAACCCAAATATCCAATCTCTTCTCCCCTCCAGTTTTCCAAATCATCTCTGGGGGTCTGGAGGCATGTCAGGATCTACCTCTCTGGCAACAAGACCGATTTTAAAACTTCTTTCTTGTCCATCAGTACTTCACTGCCCAGTCAGCAGTGCTGGTGTAACTGACACTTGGGCTACAGTGATGTAATCGATCCTGTTTTACCCCATAGTCTTGCAGAGGCTTGCATTGGTACATCTGAGGTGGTGAAAGAAAAATAGAAATCTCTTTCATGGGAGTTTCAGCCAGAGAAAATGTAACATTGAACTAATGACTCAGGGATATTTACTTGTTCTAAATTTTTTTTCAAGAAGTTGTGCTGAATCCTTGAGATACTTCATTTTTTTTTTTTTTCTCAAGATATCATTGAAATTAAGAATTAAGAGCAAGGAAAAACTTTAGATTTCCTAATTAAAATTCATCTCCTTTAATTGGTTTAGTTCTATTTTCTTGACGACTTTATTTGATATCTTGACTTTGGTATTTCTATCTAGTCAGCTAGTCTGCATAGGACTAGAACTTATTATTAAGAAGGGGAAGAAAAAATAAACACGCAGAAGATAGGAATATTTTTAAAACAAAAAATTTCTGGCCTCCTTTCTTGTAAAGAAATAGAAAAAAGGGCACAAGCCAATTTTCTGGTCTTCTTTAATGAAAAGGAACTGCTTCAAACTCCCAAGTGACAACTTGAGGGGTCAACAGCCTTTGCATTGTAATTTCATTCCGCATAAGATACTTGCTTTGAGAAGCAACATGGTCCAGAAGGATAAACACAGCACTGGGAATCTGGAACTCTTATGTTCAAATTCCAGTTCTGTCAGTAACTTGCTATGTGGCCTAAGGCAAGTTTTGTGCTAATTCTCCCCTTTCTCTTGAAGGGGAAACTGGTACTTAGTCTACATAAATATTATCTATCTGCATAGGAAGTAAATATTGGCTTCTTGTTTAACTTTATCTATATTTAACTTGTGCAGGTGCAGAAAGTGATTTTTTTTTTGTTTTAAATTTTTATATTAAATCAAACTTAAAACTAATCTAAAGTCTAAAAATTTCTCCTCATGGCCCTATAGCAGAATTCTGTCATGGTGATCTCTAGGATAGAGCAATCATCTGACATCTTGAGGCTTTTGCTTTCTGCAGGGCTTAAACATTGGTAGAAATGGATGGTAGTTATCTAAAGTATCCGCTTAAGCACATTCACTATTTTTACCATGAAAAATCCATCAAAGGTATGACTGTAGAGGCATTGTAAAGGAAGAGTTAAAAATGAAAGAATGTTGTGAATGTGTGATGTGATGTCCATCATTTATTGTTTTCAACCTCTTGTTCAAATTGTGGATCCATAGGAATGTTTTTCTTGTGCATTGACTCTGTGCAGAGGTTTTGATCTGCTCTCAGGTTTGTTTTCTTTAATTATTATATTTTTTTCCAGATCTCTTTTCTAGTCGAAAGAGCCCCAGGAATTAACAAACCACAGGTTGAATATAATGCATGGGTTGTAAATCTGTTCTAGGGTAGCTTTACTGATAAGCTTAACTGGAATATTATCTTCAAGTGGCGATGGAGATATTTTGGAGAACTGTGGAGAATCTATGTTTACTTCCTGAAGCTCTTAGGCAGGTGAAGAGAAACTCAAAGCTTCTGTGGGAACTGAGGGAGGCTTCTAAATTCAGAGCAGTGCTGATCATGTTCTGTCTTTAGTAAATATTTCACAAGAGCATATTGTGATAGTAAATATTATATGGCTTCTAAGTGTGCGGTGTCAGGCAGAAAGGAATGGTTTGACTTTTATCATGTCATGTAAAGGTTTTAGGGTAATGCTCGCAAAATGACCACTTTCTTTGAAAAGTCACATTCAGCTACTTTAAAGCAGTTATTTATAGTGTTCCAGTACCTCAGGCAGTTTTCCATTCTCATTTCACTGTTTTCAGAAAACTGTAAGAGTGCGCAGATGTTATATGAACAAAAGCTCGTATGTATTTTCCATATTTATTTTAACAGCTATCTTTTCTTCCTCTTGTCAGGTCTGCACAAGCTGTGAAGACAATGCAGAAGCGAATGGTTTTTGTGTGGAATGTGTAGAATGGTTGTGCAAGACCTGCATCAGGGCTCACCAGAGAGTTAAATTCACAAAGGATCATACTGTAAGACAGAAAGAGGAAGTATCTCCAGGTAGCACACTTGATTTCTCATTTCACAGAAAATACATGTCTGCATTGGGAAAACTATTACGCCGTCACATTTCTTTTTAAAGACATACATTTCAAAAACTGTATTCCTTAATCCTGGTAAATATAAAAGGACATTTTCATTATGATAAAACCCTTTGGTACATGTGAATTAGTGGAACCATGTTATTTTTCAGTTGGTAATAGATTGGCTTTAATAATTTCCTGCCTCCCAGTCACTTATTTCAACTTCATTGCTGAAGGCTGCAACCATTTGAACAAAGTCTGATGTTTCTTTGACCACCCTCCATCTAAGTGGATCTCTTAAATGATCCAGCTAACAAAAGAGAAAACTTCTTCAAGCATTAGACGCATTAGAATGTAGCTACTGAAAAGAGAGACTCTGTCATGGCTGTGGGTAGATTGGTGTCTGGTTTTCTGTCAGATATGTTGCATAGTGATAAGAAACCTACAGACTGGTATTTCACAGTTTTAATGCAGTGGTTTAAACCAATAAATACACATAGATTTTACATTTTACCTGGAATGACTGCAAAGTATTTTCTAGACTTTAGAGATCAGCTGCATAAAATATTTCTTTATGCATTCTTCATTCAGTGATAGGACAAGGGGAAATGGTTCCAAACTGGAACATAGGAAGTTCCATCTTAATATAAGAAGGAAGTTTTTCACTGTGAAGGTGATGGATTACTGGAACAGGCTGCCCAGAGAGGTTGTGGAGTCTCCTTTGGAGACATTCAAGACCAATCTGGACATGTTTCTGTGTGATCTACTCTAGATGATCCTGCTTGGGCAGGGGGGTTGGACTGAGTGATCTTTCGAGGTCTCTTCCAGCTCCTAATATTCTGTGATTTAGATCCTCTAGTTTTTCCAGAGGTGTACCAAGTGGTTTATATTAATTTTATTGTACACCTCAGCAAAAGGAGTACTAATTGCTTTTATTTTTTCTTCACTCTGATAATAAAGCACGCTTAGGTCACAATAAAGCCTGCTAGAATTTGTTTTCCCTAAGTACATGTTGAGTTTTAAAAGGTTTTCCTTGGAAATTAAAGGGAATTATCTTATGAATCAGATGTTTTTCCTTGGTAGTACCTATGGTAATTCAGGTTGAAAGAGTCCTCGGAAGATAATATAGTCCAGCCTCATGCTTAAAGAAGTTAGATGTGAGATCACATCAGTTTCCTCAGGGCTTTGTCTATTTGGGCCTTGAGAACAAATAAGGATGGATGTGGCATACAGTACAGCCTCTCTTAAGAAATCTTGATCATTCTCATTGTAGAAAAGGTGGTGCTTTTATTCATTGAGAACCTTTTTTGTTTCAGCTTACACCCATTGTGTCTTGTCTTTTAGTGGCATTGTAGGGCAGTTATAAAATAGGATGCTGACAAACTGATTCTATTCTACTATGCAAGTCCATTGCACTTGCACAATTTATCATGCAATGAATTATTTTATATAACTTGTTTCGTATGATTTTAAGCATGTGGTTTTGTATTTATTTTCATTCCACCATATCTAGTCCTACGAATTTTATATATAATGGGGCTTTCACTTCTGTAATCTTACTTGCTCAAAGGGTAGCTTCCAATATGGTACTTTGGAGATGCACGCTATAGTCTGTATCCCTCTTGGAGATGTAGTTGATCAAAAGTGAGTACTGAGTGTGCTTTCAGGGGAGGACAAAAGAAGTAGCTAAAAGTGACCATTATGCTGCACATGACTCGGCAGTAGGAATGCTCTCCGTACATTCATGCCTTCTCTGACTCCAATGGTCAGGTTCAAAGTAGCTTGACTGAGGGATACAGATGTGAAAATAAGTTCTCCCAAGTTTCATGGTTATGGAAAAGAGACCTCGATCTTCAAGGAAAGACAGGTTGCAGAGTGTGAAGCCAGTTTTCATTACATGGCTATATAATACTCCTGAAATCAGGGTTCAGCCTAGCTCATAAGAAATTAGGCTTCCTCAGTTAAATTCTTTAAAGAACAGATTTCACTTCTATGCTCTGGTGGTGTTTCCTATGCCCTTTGGTATTTGCTCATTACGAACCGAAATGAGACCTCTCACCCATTTAGCACATGGTCCTGAAAGGATATTAGCAACTTCTGGTTATTAGATTTGGGATGTTTTACACTTCTGAATGCTTGTGCTTCAATTTCCTCAAACCCCCTTTCACCCATTTGACTGAGGAAGAAGATAGAGTAAGGAATTAAGGCAGCTATCTTCTCGTTTCTATTTAAGAAAGGAACTTGCTGGTGGTGCAGTGTCTTTTGTAATCACAGCAGTACTGGCTACTCCTTCAGCAATTAGTTTTTGTGAGGACATAGTAAATTATGGTAAGTTGGGCTGTAGATGTTTTCCGTGAGAGAGTATGTTATCTCCATGCTTGACCAAGAGTGAGACATTGCAGTTTGAGCTTACAGCTGTTACCTTCTTGATTAGGTGGCCTGATACACCCTTCTAGCATCTAGGTAAGGATTATGGTGAGGAAAAACAGGAGAATGCAGATCTGTGATAATTTAAGGAGACTGGACTGCTGTTTTCTCTTATTCAACAGAAGCAGTTGGTGTGACCAGTCAGCGACCTGTGTTTTGCCCGTACCACAAAAAGGAGCAGTTGAAGTTGTATTGTGAAACCTGTGACAAGTTGACCTGCCGAGACTGTCAGCTACTAGAACACAAAGAACACAGGTATCTAAAAGTATATGATTTTTTGCTGCTCACTTATAGGGAGATAGCTTGAAGATGATTGTAGCTCTAGCTCTATGCAGTACAGTCAGGTGGAGAGACCGCTAAATTCCTTTTTGTTCAGAAATGAAGCCCACAAATAAACGTATTGTATCTAAAAGCATGTGGCTGATGTGTGTGTGGTGGTTTAGAGTAAAACCCAATTCTTCCAGTTTTTAATCTGGTGACAAGATTAGCACAAGACCTTTCTTTACTGTAAAGTTGTTTGGATAGAATTTGTTGTTATGCAGCTCTTCAGAGAGTCCTTATAAAGTGCAAGGGGTTGTGTTACGCAACTGTACACTTATGTGTAATGTCTCCGTTTGTCCTTCAACAAGATGGTTATATAACAGGACATTACCAAACAATTTCAGAATGGAACAAATGGGCGATTTTTTCCTATGAAGAGCCCTTTAAAAGAAGAGTAAACCTAAAGTTTGGCTATACTGTATTTTTGAAAACACTTTTTGAAAACACTAATTACAACACTCAGATCTTTTGGGTTGCTGTTCTTTGGACCTCTCTTACTTGCCANAATAATCTTGCTGGCTAATGCATACAGTAAAGGTCTGAGACAGATGTACTCCTAGGTTGAATATTAATGTGCTCACTATACCTGATGGAACCCCAGAGAGCTTACTTGCATCACTAGGTGAACATCAGTGGGTGCTGAAGTGTTGGCCACTGTAGCTGCTTGGAGTGGTTAACCTTGCTCCTGCAGAGCTGCAGTCTCACTCTTCATTTCTCCTTCTCTTAGGATTTATATCCCTTTCAGAATGCACCACCTCTTTTTTTCCCTGAAATTGTTGATGATTTCAGTTCCTTGATTTAAAATGTTGCTGACTTCTGACTCAGCAGTCTCTCTTTGTTCTGTTTCTACATCCTTACCTTGAATGGAGTAATAAGTTACATGCACTTTCACTTGTGATGGCTACAGCACAACATTAATTTTTTGTACGGTAAAATTGGGCTACTGTCATGCCGTATCCCTTCACACTGATGAAAATCATCACTCTCAAAACATAAAATAAAAAATACAGGAAATATGTGATAAATTCATATGTACTGTAAGTAAATCAGCATTTGCTGACACATTTTTCCATGATGACAGTAAAATTTTAGAGTTGAGCAGCATCTTTCTTCAATTAAAGAAATCTTTTGTAAGGTACTTTCACAAGTAAATCATGCCTTTTGCATGTAAATTTTTACTGTTATTGACTACAGGTACCAGTTTATAGAGGAAGCTTTTCAGAACCAGAAAGTGATCATTGAGACACTAATCACCAAACTGATGGAGAAGACCAAGTACATAAAATATACAGGGAAGCAGATCCAAAACAGGTGTGTATCAGGTCTTGACGTTAAAGCTGACACAGAGGGCAACTTTATAACACTGTAGTTTCTTGAAATGTTTGGATCAGTGCATGTTGTATCTCTCTTCTTTCATCCTTCCAGAAAGAGAAATTCTAAAATCTCCAGTTTGCCTTAAGTGGCTGTTGCCACTTAAAAATAAAGAACTGTAGAAGGCAGTCTTCTATTCTTCCCCACTATCAGCACACACGTTTTCTTAGTGTACATCCCTCTTAAAAAGTGAAAGGTGGTGACTCATGTCTTCATAATGCTCGTGACACATATTTGAAGATTTACATAATACTTTAATGCTTGGGGCTTTTTTCACTGGGTACTGCAAAGCTATGAGAAGAAGAAATGTGTACAATGTGTACACTCAACACAGTGAGGGAAGCTGAGTGCAACTGGAACTCTCTTTACTGGTCTTTGAGATTGGTGGGTATGGGATAAAGTCCCCGGCAGAGACACTCTTCTCATGCTGGATCTAAGCAGTTATTCTCCTTGCATCTTAGCAGAAATGGTTTTCATGCTGTAAGATTATTTATTGCCATTATCAGATTGAAATAGCTAAATAAGAAAATCTATTTATGCTTTTGTTTTGGACTACCATTCTACCTTAGATGGAAATTAGACCTAAACAGTTTTGATTGCTACAGACTGTTGCAGAAATGTGCCAGAAAACTAAAAATCAAGAATTTCAATTACAATGAGCATATACTTTTTGTCAGTGGTAGATGTTGATACTTTTACAGAGTTTGGGCATTAGAATTTACCACTAGTTAATTAATTTTATCATAGAGCACTGGTACTTCCTCTTTCTAATTTTCCCAGTAATTTTCTTGGCTGTAAGTGTCTGATGGTGTAGGCATTAATTGGTGCATGTGACCAAGAAATGTAGTCTCAGCAACATAGTAGAGGGGTTTTTCTTACTATTTGGAGGGCAGGTTTATGAGCTAAAACCCATTATTTTCTATACTGTCTACTTACAGAATTCTTGAAGTGAATCAGAATCAAAAGCAGGTGGAACAGGATATTAAAGTTGCCATATTTACACTGATGGTAGAAATAAATAAAAAGGGGAAAGCTCTGCTGCATCAGTTGGAGGTAATATCTTTTCTATCACAAGAAACAAAAATGTCAGTCCTAATATTTTTTAAAATCTATTTGCACTAAAAATAAATACATTTCTAGCATTGGTCACCTGTTCATGTCCCATTGCAATTCCAAAGTCATGTCCCATTCAATCCATTTTGAGCAAGTGGGGTTTTAGTAGAGGCGGGGAGGAGGGTTTGAGTTATTTGCGGGGGGGTAAGGTGGTGGTGTTGTGTTGTTTGTAATTCTTATCAGTGTTCCCTGCTGTCCCTGGGCTGTCTCTGAGCCCAGTTTCTTTCTTCAGAAAAGTTTATTTCTTTTTATTTTGCAAGTCATAATTCTGTGTGCCATGCACGAGAAGTCTTTCCATCAGAATTTTTCATAAATTCAGTGATCCGGTAGCAAATCAAAGGATAGATTGTCTATAATGGGATTCCTGGAACAATATTACCTTCAGTTGTGTTTTTAAAAGTGTGTGTGTGTATAGAGGCATATATATATGAAAATGTGCCATAAGAGAAAATGGGAATCTGTACAGAAAGTGCTGATATCTTGAGTAAAAGTATGCTGACTTTGCTGTTTGATAGCTGCAGTCAGGAGACAGGGGTGCTCTCTAGAAGAGCAAAGTGAAACCACTTGATCATTGTGAAAGCTGATGCCTGTTAACTGTAAATGCAGCCCTTTGAATGGAACTTCTTCTGCTTGCAGACTCTGGCGAAAGAGCATCGGATGAAACTTCTACAGCAACAACAGGAAGTGGCAGGTCTTTCTAAACAGCTGGAACATGTAATGAATTTTTCCAAATGGGCAGTTTCCAGTGGGAGCAGCACAGCACTACTGTACAGCAAACGCTTGGTAAGGTTCAGAAGGTAGCTCTCTTCATTTATTTAGAGACTATAGTTAAGATACGCAGGCACATGCTTGTCAGTAACATAAAGGAATTAGACTTCTAAATTACTTTCTACTAACTGAAATATGTATATATGATTTCAATGGTTTATCTCAAATATAAATGCAGAATGTTTCTAATAATTTAGCTCTCTAGTGGCAATTCTCTCCTCTTATGCTACCATAGAATTATTATGGATCTGCAGAAGTAGGGGCAACTACTTTTCTGTGGTGTGAAAACCATGAAGCCATGAACCACTTACAAGAATGTTGTATGTCCTGCAACATCACTGAAGTTCTTTTCAGTGCATGTTACAGCTGCTGAGTTCAGAGAAGAACAGTATTTGTGTATTGTAGAGTCGATAACCAGCATTTTAATGTAAAGATTAATCATAGAATCATAGAATGATTAGAGTTGCAAGGGACTCCCAAAGGTCATCTAGTCCAACCCCCCTGCAAGAAGCAGGGACAACCCCAAACTAGATCAGGTTGCTCAGGGCCTCATCCAGCCTGGCCTTGAATGTCTCCAGGGATGGGGCATCCACCACCTCCCTGGGCAACCTGTTCCAGTGCTCCACCACTCTTACAGTAAAGAACTTTTTTCTAATATCCAATCTAAATTTACCTCCCTCTATTTTGAAACCATTACCCCTTGTCCTGCACAACAGGCCTTACTGAACAGCCTCTCCCCATCTTTCTTGTAGGCCCCCTTGAGGTACTGGAAGACCACTATCAGGTCTCCCTTGAGCCTCCTCTTCTCCAGGCTGAACAGCCCCAACTCTCTCAGTGAATTGTTTTGAATTGTTTTGTTGGACTCCTCTTCCACGAAGTCTTCAAAAATTGGTCAAAATGAAGCTGAGGCTTTTGCTTGTCCATGCAAATAGATATGAAGCTAAATATTTCAATACTATAATGACACTTAATGATCTGCATGCATGTGGTCTCACTAAGCTGATATTTCATAATGAACAGAAATCCTAAAAGACTTGAAACAAAAAAAAGCACAAACCAAAATGCTGACCAGGATTTGTCCAGACATTATTAGAGTGTGCTAGGCTGCTGACAAAAATCTGTGACTGTGCTAGGGAATGATGCTGGAACCTTTCATTCCAATGCCTATAACCGGGCAACAGTTTTTTCTCTATTTTCATATTGCTTAGTTGAGAATCTACTGGGGGGGAGTGTGGGGATTTTTTTTTTTGTTTGTTTATTTGCTTGCATTTGGCTTTTTTTTTTTTTGGTAGAGTGTTGCTTGTTTTTGAGTTTGTTTTGGTTTTTTTTAATCCATTAAAATTCCACAGACATATAAAGGAATATTACTTGGTTTTATCAACTTCAAGTAGCTATATTCATTTGACCTGCCTTATACTGTCTCAGCAAGTATATTTTTTAACTGAATAGAGAAAATGGCATCAAACTGAGTCATGTTGTTTGCAGTCACTTAGTATTGCTATAAAGACTTCTTCTATGTAAGAAAACAAGTTATGTTGCAGGTGTCTTAATCTTAGAAACATTAAAAAGTACATCTAGCTCATAAAGCTTCAACAGATGAGAAATATATTTCAAAACAGCACATGAGCTTTTGGCTCCTGATTTTTTTTTGTTGTTTCCCTCCCCCCCTCCTGCAAGTTGGTGTTATTTGGGAGTTGAGGAGTTACCCTGTCTGTGAACATGTGGAAAATCTGTTCCTGAGCAGTGGTGCACAAAGAAGCATGTGAGATTTCTGGCATATCCACCCACTTGAAACTAGGAGGATGGAGTGCCCAGCAGACTTACACCCAGAGTTACAGCTGAGAACCAGTGTCTGTACTTCAGGGAAATAGCACACTAAACAGTTTGTAAGAACGCATAGGTTTCCCAGCCTAGTCCTCTGGCACAGAAAAAAACACTGGTAGCTACCACTAGTACTGACAGGAGGTGTCTCTATGTAGAAATCAATATGCCTACAATATACACGTGTGCACAATGGGAGGAACATTATTGGAACAACCTGTATTAAAAGACTCAAATTTCTATACTGCAGTGTACTTGATTCTGGTAGTGTCCTTAGAAATCCTAAGAAATTTGAAATAGTAGTGTGCTTCAAGTTTTCCATAGTCATTAAAAAAGCTTAAGACCTGCCAATATAAGTTTTTGGTGTAAAACTGGCCTACCTAAAATGTAAAGACATTTGTAAACTGGAAGCTCTTATAAAATTCCTATGTAAAAGTATAATTTTAAACAGGTAAGATGATTTTGCCAAGTATGTCACTTGACATAATCTATTATTCAAGAACAAAAAATTGTTGCATTCTTAATTTTTTTCTGTATCTGCAGTGTGTTATTTTAAAATTAGTACAAGTATTAGATCTAGAGAAACAACTGCAAGAAAATATTTTCTTTCTAGGAACACATAAGCAGTAAGCATTTGATAAGAGTATTGGGTAACATAATCAAATCCCAGTCCTTTGGAACCAAGGACTTGGAAGAGTCTAAAAATAACTGTGAATCTGAGAGTTTTAAAAAACAAAGTTTGTAAAGTCTGATCTTTGTCTCTCTGAAGAAAACTGAAATTTATTAGAAAGGAAAATTCATTGTGATATTACTTGTTGCCAAAAGTATGGGATACTTTTCAAAGAAAAATGAATGAGCTACCAAAAGTTTGTTGAGGACAAAAATGTTTATGTGAATCTACTTCATCTGCAATTAGTTCAAGTCATTGAATGTAATGACCAACTTTATGGAAGGATATATTTTTCTATAGGGAAGAAGAAGTAATATTCTTTACACTGTACTTTATACCTTTTTAAAAATACTTTAGGAGTAAGGGAAAAATGTTAGAAATACCTCTTTTATTTGTAGCTTGGGCAAATTTTTCTTTCACCACAGTTCTCTAGGGGATTGTTTTGGGGTTTTTGGTAGTTGATTTTTGGGGTAGTTTTTTTGTTTTGTTGGTTTTGGGGGGTTGGTTGGTTTTTTTCTGTTTCTTTAAGACTTTTAGTCATGTTTGGATACATGGCTCTGGCCCCAGTGGAAAATGTCTTGTTTTGTTCCTGTTCTAGATTACGTATCGACTACGATATCTTCTCCGAGCAAGGTGTGATGCTTCACCAGCGACTAACAATACCATCCAGTTTCACTGTGATCCTAGTTTCTGGGCTCAAAATATCTTCAATCTAGGTATGCTAAAGTTTTGTAAGCCTTTTGGCTAACATTTTGAAAGAAACTTTCTTTCTGTGAAGATAAATAGCCTACACACTAATAATTTTTTTTTTTTGTTTACTTTGTTAGATTTATTTCCTTAACTGTAGAAGTCATTTAGAGTGCATTGTTTGGGAAAAAGTATTTTTCACAAATACTTTTGATGAAGTATTAACAAACTTACCTGGCTTGAATGGTATGTGTGAGGGTGAAAACTGCACCTTCCATTTTCCTGGGCAATACACATGCCTTCTGGCTTCTGAAACAAGGAACCCTGCTTCACATCCTAAGAAAGAAATCCAGAAGTCATCCTCATTCTGCGTCTTCCAGCCCTTTCTCCTACTTCAATTCTGCCTTGCCCTAGCAGCAGCATATGTTCAAGAACCTCCATTTGCTCCCGCATTATGCTAAACAGTAAGCCTTGGAGAACTGAGAGGAAGAGGAAAATGCCAAGGGAAAAGAGAACAGAGAAGAGAACACTGTTTTTTTTATCTGGCTTTTAGCTTGTCTTTCCAGAAGTAATGGGATGAATTCAGAAGAAAGCATTGTTTTAAGAGTTGCAGATGTACTTCATCTTTGTTATCCTAATGGATTTTGAGGTAGTCTCCAAACCGGTCTTCATGGATTTTTTTTACAGGTAGAAGTTGCTAGGCTCTTATGATACTGGTGAATCCCAGAACCTGAAAGTTTTTCAAGTAACATGCTTATGTGATTGCCTGAAAGCCTGAGTTTAATGGAGACAAGCATCCTAGGAACTCGTCAGCATAGGAACAGGAATTGAAACTTAAAGGTCTTTTTAAGATTTTCATTACTGTCTTGCTTCCTTTCTCTCTCCACTGTTAGCATAATGGGTGTTTTGGGTTTTCTGTCTTTCTGCAGAATGCTTTGTGGGATACCTGTGGGACCTTTTCTGCTTTAAATCAGAAAATGCAGTCAGCTCTGTGGACGTACAGAGTTGCAAATGTACATTTCTCTACAGAAGCAGAGAGGGAAAGTGCTCTTAGGTGAACAAGATCCTTTCCCCATACACAGGGACATTTGATGGTAGCAGGAAAAGTCTCCAACTTTCTTTGTAAATATTGTTTGAGGGAAAGGAATCAAAAGTGAATCTCTTGTTTCCAGACAGGAACTGTCAAACTGTGTGGTGAACTGCTGCTAAATTGAGAAGATGTTTGTCAAGAGGGACATTTTTCTTGTGTTTGGTTTTAGGGCTGGTTTGGGTTGGGTTTTTTTAGTTGGTTTGGGGTTTTTCATTATTTAATGAGCTGTTTGCATACAATCCCTTAAGTTCTGAAAAGTGCTGCAATAGAAATGGCATCTAAATAGATCACCATAGGAGTTCCTGTAACAGTTTATCTATTTAAATAATAGGTAAAATGAGATCATGTTTATCTGGTTTCAGAAATCACAACCTCTAGGCTGTTAAGTTTATGATCAGGCATATTCAATTTCTGTAGATAAACCAGATTTAAGAACTGCTGAAAGAAAAATAAACTAATGCCTGAGTAAAGAAAGAAGTTCCTTTGGGAAGGGTTTAATTGTAGTCAGTTGCTGATAACTGTTTTAATAGCAGCTGTGCACTAATAGGGCAGCTATCATGGATTTCAGAATGTACTTGGGAAAATAAAATGCACTTAAAGTGTTATAATTCCACAAATTGTATGATAACCCATGATTTTCTAGAATAATGGAAGGGACTCATTCCCTGTAGTAGTTTACCTTTCTCTCTGTAGCTACTTAACTTTGGCTGAGTAGCTTTATACCACAGATATTAAGCCTGAAAAGACACGAAGATGTAATTAGACTGGGAGAGAATGGAAGAGGTGTGGTATCAATTTGACAGTTGATTGTAGTGCAGTCAGTACCACTCTTTGTCAAGGTAATTCCTTTTGTAGAGGGAGGAAACAAAATTTGACTGTAGTGAGGTATTTCATACAGCAGTATATGGGAATCATTATTACTCATTTGCACTTTGCTCACTTTGTGAGAATATTGACTAGACCTGTTACAGGCTTAATAAAGGATATTAGGCAATAGGTTGGTAGCTTTTCCGTTTTGCTTAGCATATTTAATATTTTTGTTAATGGCTGATATGGTAGAATCATAATTGAAATGTGTACAACACCAAGATTACCAAGTGTCAATATGAAAATGTTGATGATAACTTTCTGTCCTGCTCACACACTACAGTATGTTGGCTGGTCTCTAGACTCCCTCTGTGTCTATGCCTGGGTAGGGGATTAGAGCTCTTGGGATGAGAAAGAGGAATACAAAATGCACAAAGTTTCCTCCTCTTTCAGGTAACCTACCCAAAAATGAGCCAGGCTCGACTGCATAGAATCCACAGAGGTTGATGAGTGGATTTAAGGAGAGAAGTGGCCAAGGGTGATTTAATATTCTGGTGTAAGAGGGATTGTCAAACTGTCATGAGGTGTACACATCTCATGAGGTGAGCTCTCTCAGGAAGCAGCCCAAAGTCTCTGGGAGAGAAGGAAGTATGAGGTGTCTTGTCTCCCATTTGTGTTGAAAAGCTGTTGCAGAACCTTCCACAAATCATTGGAAGATTTTAACTCTTCATCTCTGACCATAATTTTCCCTGCTTCGCTCTCTTCTAAGAAAAATTCTTTGTCCTGAACAGTGTTATTCCCTTGAATCACATCAAACTCTGTTCTAGTTGGAATTCATCTAGGGTAATTAAACTCTTCAGATAAAATCTCTTGCCCAATATTAATGTCTAAAAGCTAACCTGTCTTGTCATATGTCCTCCTAAATCAGTGGAAAGAGGTAAAACATCTCCTGGAGATGGCCATCACATCCTAGAATTGGTGGTGTGTAGCAGCCAAGAGTATCATTTGGCTATTCTGTGACATTTACTCAGAGACCAGAAAGTATCACAATACCTTTAAGTTTTAGGATAAAGTTACATCATTTTATCAGGTGATTGGATCAGGATGTTCTTTCCCGTTGAAGATCCCATGCTCTTCTGGAGAGATTCCTAGGAGAACCCACCTTATTGAGGCTGTAGCGCAAGACAGTTTGCTGTAAAATAGGAAGCAAAAAAAAAAAAAAAAAAGAAATGGAGTCCTATCTTTACCAGGAGGGTGGTTTGGCATGCCCAGAGAAGTGGTCACAGCACCAAGCTTGATACAGAGTTCAAAAGCGTCTGGACAATGCACTGTCACATGCTCTGACTTGTCTGGTCCTGTGTGGAGCCTGGAGTTAGATGTTATGTGTCCCTTCCAGCTCAGTATATTCTATGATTCTATGTTTATCCATTTTTTACATTACAGTAATGAACAATGACTGCATAATGTAGGAGGAAACCCTTGTGAAAAATAGCATTTTTGCTAACTGCAATATTTTGATATTTTATTTTGTATAAACCAGGTTCTTTGGTAATTGAAGGTAAAGATACTCCTCCACATATGTCCAAGAGCCCTGCAATGGAATCGAACTTACAGCCACCAGGCAGCTTACCTTCAAACCAGCTGTCTAAGTTCCCAACACAGATAAGCTTAGCTCAGCTCCGACTCCAGCACATGCAGCAACAGGTCATGGCTCAGAGACAGCAAGCTCAACGCAGACCAGGTCCAGTAGGTTTACCAAATCCAAGAATGCCAGGAGCCCTGCAGCAGCCTCCTGCTTCTCATCATGTAAGTTATGACTGTTTCCAGAGAAGATGCTTTTTTTCCATGGCAATGAAGAAGGAAGTAAAGATAAAAGAAGGAACTTAAGTATAGGTTCATAACTTCAGAGAACTTCATCTTTAGCACATGGCTAATGGGAATGGGGTAGGGAACATTTTCTTTACTTACAATTGAATGAGTATTTTACACTTGTCTGGCAGAGAACCTTGTAGCATTGAGCCTATTTTTATTCATTAAAAAAAAATAACCATATGGTATCTAACCATATATAGTGCTGAGCTATATATTTTGTTAATGCCTAAAAGGTGCATCTGTCAGTTATTTTTCCAGGGCTGTTTTGCATAAAACTGTGATACTCTAGTATAAATTTCAAAGTTGGCAATACTCTCACTGACTCCTGTGATGTATTTGCATTTATTATATCAGAACAATTTAAAGCCATCTACTAGGCTTTCGTTTTGAAGGTGAAAATGCTCATTCAGATAAATTGTGTGGTACTATTTATTTGCATCTGATTTGTTAAGTTTCAGAAGTTTAGAAGGGACACTCAGTATCCGTTCAACGTTCCAGAAATTTTTACCAACTAACTTGCAGAGTTGTTTGTTTTCATGCAGGCACCTCCACGCTTGATTCATTTTCAGAATCATAGCCCCAAGTCCAATGGTTCAGCAGTTCCTGCACAACAGATGAGATTTCCCCAAAATCAGAACCTGCCAAGGCAAGCCATAAAGCCCAACCCATTGCAAATGGCATTCTTGGCACAGCAGGCTATAAAACAGGTAGAGTTTCTTTCCCTTTTCACTTGCCATGTAGAAATAAAACATCAAAAGTGCTTTATATCATCTTTTGTATTGTGTTTCTGGAGTGCTTTTCATTTAGAAGAGAGCAGGCATTTTTCTCTATGACAAGTTACCCACAGGTTTTGTAATGAGGTAACTGTCAAGCTTCTTTCATTTTGACAAACTGAGCAGCTGAAGTGTTACGAAGTGATCTGCTCTTTGTGCTCCATAGGTGTTTCATCTGGTTGTTTGCTATTACCGTGATTTCTGATTACTTACACAAAACTTAACATGGCCATGGCCTGCACACTGCAGACAGTGAATAGGCAAAAGAGAAAATCTCACTATTTATCTTGATGCTAGTGACCTCACTGGGAACCACTGCCATCATTTTAGAGTATGCCAAATCTCAGCTTTTACAGATGAGGGGAGAAGAAAGTCCACAATGCTGGTGCCTCTGCTGATTGATACCCAGTAGTTGAACTGGGGCAACAACCTTTTTATTAAAAGTATGTTAACACATAAGCTGTTATATATGTAGAAGGAAAATGAAAATCTTGCCGCTAGAGGTAAGCAGGGAAGGATCAAATAATCTGATCTGTGACCAGTGGAGTGATATCATTCATGTATTCACCCGTGCCCATGGCAGGGGGATTGGAATTAGAGGATCTTTGAGGTCCCTTCAACCCAAAGCATTCTGTGATTCTATGTTTGCAGTAGTTATGATGTCAGAGAACTAAGTTGAAGACAGCTATACAGTATCTCAGAGAACCTGTAGTAACAAAAGCTATATCACTTCTATTCCTCTGAGAAGATTGGCCTGTCTGTAAGCCCTTCTTTCAACTATTTGAACTATGGAGTAATGACTTTCTGAAACTAGAAACCAGCAAACAGAATGACTGACTAATCAAGAATTGAGCACAGTCAAATTTTACCTACAGTTACCATAAAATTCCATTAAAGTTAATTGAAAAATGTGTATGTTGTCTAAATGGAAATTTAGAAGGAAATTTAGTCTGACTTGTCTGTGTACCTCATATCATGGTGTTAAACGTATATGTGTGTGGAGATCCAGTCAGCACTTCAAATTCTTCATCACCTTAAGTTCTGAATGGAAGCACAACATCAAATAGTTGATGGTGTCCAAGTGACACCGTGGCTGTATACTTAATAAAGCATTGGAGCAGTTCTGCATTAAGCCTATCATCTGTAATGCTTTTATTTCCCTGAAACTGTTAACGTTTCTCCCACAACACTGTCAGTGCAGCATGAAATATTAATAGATGCTTAATATTGAGATATAGCTTTGCATTTACAAATTCACATTCATTTCTTCTATTCATAGTTTTCAACTACTTGTCGTCTTCCCTTGTCTTGTAAGATTGGTTCTTAAAATCAGATAGCTTCAGAGTAAATCAGGTTTTTATGTTTGGATTCAGCTTACAGGACTACGCTGCTGGACTAGAACCGGTATATCCAGTAGATGTGATTGCTTGGAAAATGAAAAAGCTGAATTATGGATTATCGTCTTCTCTTTTTAGTGGCAGATTGGTAGTACACAAACTTCAGGTGCCCTTTCAACTGCCAGCAGCACGACATCTACTCCATCCAGTCCTACAGTGACTAGTGCTGTAGGATGTGATGGGAAGACATATGGTCCCCCTGTGATAGATATGAATTCTACAGTGGGTAGCTCCTACAATCTGCCATCTCTTCCTGATGTAAGTAACAAAAGAGCAATGTTTTACGAACTCTATTTTGAAGTTACTTTTAAGTAGACACCTTTTAGACTGAAATTCTTCCTCTGTTTGTCAAAATGAGACAGTTCTGGAAAACAACAATTCACAACTAGCTATGTGTTCCTGGCAATATTCACAATTGTTCTGGGAGATAGCTGTTACACAACTAAGAAAAAAAACATTGCAGGTTGTAGCTATAATTGGACTTGTTTATGTGGATGCTGCACAGTTTTGCCCCAGCAACCATAATGTTATGAACAAAACTAAGTTAGCTTAGTCTGTGTTTACCACTGTTCCTGGATAACATTGGTTTGCTGATGGTATTTCTGGTAAATTTTTAACATTTTCACTGTATATTTTTAGCTCATCGAAAGAGTGATCTCAGGTAGGTTTTAATTGTTGGTGTGCTGGATATATTCATTACGTGTTTTCCTTTGGATACTTCCGTTATTCATATGTTCTCTAATGTGCCTTTGAGCAAGTGATAGAAGCAGCATCATAAGGTTGTCTTTTCTTAAGCTTCTAAACTTATTTCATAGTTTCTTCTGATAGGTACGTGTTTGTCAGAGATAGGTTGTTGAGTTTCAGTCAGTTGAATTTATTCTACAGATATGTAGATATCTGAAATGCCAGAGTTTTCTAGTCATAACTTGCTGTTGCTCCCTGTTTCTCCCACCAGTCTGTTCTCACCAATAAACTCTCAGATAAAAGTGTTCTATTTTTTTAAGTAGAGTAAAAAGCATACAGAGAATCATGGTATCTGTCAGGCTTACGGTGAGCTACACAACCTGATAATAAAACTACTGAGTCTGTGAGACATTTTAGCATACTGATTTTTGTGCAGTGTTATTATGAACTCTTCTATTCTACTGCTGGTTAAGTTTATGCTATTGAGATGAATATCCCAAATCATTGTCAGTGTGCTGACCTAGCAGAGGCTTCTGCATCCACTTTGGATAAGTCTCACCTATAAATAGCAATTTCAGTGGTCAATGAAGTTGATACCATCGGATTTGTGAGGAGTTTGGATAACTGAGAAAACTGATACCAAGTTGACCTATTTTCTTATCAAACAGAAAAACTAACGTTTGAAAAGGTCATTTTTTTATCAAACCAGACATGTAATTTTTACAGGAAGTTAGTGGTAAATTGGGACCCCCTGAAATAGAGGTCAGTTTTCTGGCCTGGGCTGAGGAAGTAGAAAACAAGTGTTGGTTCACTGCTTGCATTTTGAGTCAGTGGGCATGGCTGTTGTTGTTTTGTGCCAGTCAACAGCTAAGCATGATGCAGTCGCTTGTTCTTTCCCTCCCAGTGGGATAGGGGAGAGAATCAGAAGAGTGAATGTGAGAAAACTCATGGACTAGGAGGCAGTTTAATAAGTAAAGCAGAATCCAAACACTCAAGCAAAGCAAAACAAGGAAAACAAGGAATTCATTCCATCACTACTTCCCACTGGCAGACAGGAATTCAGCCATCCACAGCACAGCAGAGCTCCATCACATATAACTACCTGGGAAGACAAAATGCTGTAACTCTAAACATCTCCCCTTCCTTCTTCTCCCAGCTGTATATGGTGATGCCATATGGTATAGGATATGTGGTTGGTCAGCTGTCTCAGCTGCATCTCCTCCCAACCCTAAGTTCACCCCCAGCCTACTCGTTGGTGGGGTGGGGTGTGGAGCAGCAAAGGTCTTGCCTCTGTGTAAGCACTGCTCAGTGTTGATGAAAACACCCCTGAATTATCAACACTGTTTCCAGCACAAATCCCAAACAGCCCAATACCAGCTAATACAGCCCCACATCGGCCACTATGAAGAAAATCAACTCTATCCCAGCCCAGTGGCCTCTACCCAGAAGATGTGTGTGTGACAGAAGGAATTGCATGTCCCTTGAGGTTCTTCCAGTCACGTTAAACAATAGTGAATTAATGGGTAGTTTGTGATTGCTCATTATTTTTGTTGAAGGATATAACACAAGCATTTCAAAGGATAATGTGGAGATAAAAATTCATCACATGCTTCAATGTGTGAAACTATCTGTCTGAAGTAAGCCTTCTCTGTAGCCAATGGAGAAAAATTGATGCTTGCTGAATCATCTGATCTTAAAATGAAGATGACCATTTGTTTTCTTTTTAGATAAAGAACAATGACTTTTTTTTTAAGTAATCACCTAATTTTTGTGATGGCTGAAGTTAGAATACATGAAGTGGAATACATTTTGGTCTTCACCTCCAAAATAGCAGTATAACAGAAGCATGGGATTGGTTTTTGCTATGTTTTTTGGGGTGGTGGGGGGGTGGTTGTGTTGTGTGGTGTCCCTCCTAGTGCTAACTTCATTCCCTCTCATTCACACCTTTAGATTGATTGTTCAGGAAACATCACACTGGATAATGTTGTAAGGAAGGATGGTAGTTCAGAACAGAATCAGCCAAAACCTCCTTCAAACAGAACTGTGCAGTCACCAAATTCATCAGTGCCATCACCATCGCCGGGCCACTCAGGTAACTGGAGCGTGGTGTGATTTTCTGTTTATGTGGTTTAATGGAAAAGCTATTGTGACAGTGTTAACACTGATATGAGAATTAGGTACTTCCATTTTACTGGTACTTTCATTTAGGTACTTCTCAAAGATGAGAAATATAAAAATGAAGGTCAAAGTGAACAAAAGTAAGTGCACAGATCTTAAAAAAACAGGAAGGGAAAAACATAGATTTTAGTAAAATGCATAGAAATACATAACAAAGTGGCACCCATGGGGGGGTACACAGGTGAATTAGTAGTGAGTTTATGTGAACATGGATTCCCAAGAAGCTCTTGTGCCACATTTGTGCACTTGGTATGGTGTTCACATGCTTGAGCAGGTCAGCTGAGACAGGTGGATAACACATTCACAGTCAGCACACAGCCCACTGTTTTGCCAGGATCAGTGCTCAGCAAAACTCTCTGGTTCCCAGACCTTTGGTGTCTTTCATTTCTAGACCCTAGACCTCTTCCTACTCACCAGCTTGTCTGGCTTAAGGCAGATCTCAGGAGATCTGCTAGGATTTAATAAGGTATCATGGTTTAACCCCAGCTGGCAGCTAAGTACCACACTGAGCAGCTGCTCAGTCACTCGCTCTCCCTAGGGGGTAGAGAATTGGAAAGGTAAAAGATAAAACTCCTGGGTTGAGATAAAGACAGTTTAATATGTAAAGCAAAAGCCACACATTCAAAGAAAGGAAAACAAGGAATGAATTTACCACTTTGCATTGGGGTAGTGTGAGAAGCAGAAAAGTCCTTGGCTCTGTAGGCACTGCTTAGTAACAAAAACATCCCTGTGTTATCAACACTTTTCAGCACAAACCTCAAACAGTCCAATACCAGCTACTATGGAAGAAATTCACTCTGTCCC
>VXBZ01004863.1:164214-189612 GCA_013399135.1 Heliornis fulica | reverse complement strand
TTTACCTCTAAACCAGCACATTACCTTATTACCACAAGCCCACATATGTTATATTTTTTATGTTTATCTCAGCTAGCTGAGATAGGTGATGGTTATTTTATTTCAAATTGATATTCGAGGTGGGCCAAGAGGCAAACTACTGTGTTAGGCACTTTGCAAATAGAAAGTCAATGACAGCTCCTGTCCCAAAGAATTTAAAATTTGCCTGTGATTTGTGACAATTTAGAGAACTGCCCGTAAAATAGCAAAATGAAAGACCAATTAATAATGACAGCACTTTTCCAGCAGAATGCAAAAGCAGTTCAACAAAATCCTTCAACAACTTTGACCAGAAATACATATTTTTTGAGCTCCAGATTGTCAGAACATCCATGCCTACAAAATGTTAGTCTCTGACCACGTTATTTTACTGTCCACTGAATTGCATGGCCCACAGCACTTGGTAAAGCTTCTCTATGCTACTGATCCAAACTTATTTTGGAACAGAGAAGGGCTCTGACACTGTGCTGCTGAAGACAATTGCTGAATCCACAGAGGCCTCTCTTAAAATACTTTCATCTTTCTCTTAGAACCAGCAGTCACTGTTATGATGACAGGTGACCTAAGAAACTTGAATTTCTGCCAGTACATTCTTGAGTCCCATTACAGCACCATATAGGTATTTTTCACCTGATGTAGGATCTCTGGTATGACCTTCTCTGAAACTTACTGACTTTATTGTAAGTGGTATCTTTCTAATACTGGCAACACCTTCATACATTTTAATGAGCTGCCCTGAAAATAATAGACTTTTGTCATCTAGTTCAAAATATCTGAGCTCCAAAAGGAATATTTTGCATCGGCGTCAATTCTTAGACTTGTGTTTCTAGACCTTCATCCTTTACATCCTGGAGGAAGAAGACAGCTTGTTCCATTTTAATATGACAGGGGACATTGTCTTATTGTTGGTCTGTTTATCCTCAACTTTTAATGTATTTGTATACTAAGCTAACTCATTCTATTTTTAGTTATTTATTTTGTGCTGCAGTTACACTCTTGAATACTATGCTCCAGTCTATGGCTTCATTCCAAGAAAGTCTGTTGAGCCTGTGTAGCCACATGATAGTCTGATGAAGTGCTAGCACTTACTTAGCAGTAGTTTTCTAGATGTCAGTGGGTTATTTCAAAGAATACAAGCTTCAAAAAAATCATTAATCCCACAACAAAAACAATGGCTCCAACAGCTACTCGTATGTTGTATTTGATTTGTGTGTATCAAAATGAAACATCTGGTACTCCAAACAGTGGCAAGAAGCTGTATAACAGAACTCAGATGTGCTGTTCAATGCCCTGTTGAATTCTGTCTTTTATTTTCTCTTTTGAAAACTATGGTACATAACTAATAACATTACATATTAAAGCATGATAGACGTTAAAAAATAAGTTATGCAATATTTTTATTTTTCTAACCTTGGTTCTACTCAGGCAAGCAGGACTAGTGCAATACATTTAACCATACTACTTATCCTCAATGAAATGGCTAGCACAGTTATTTAAAAAAATATATAATGAAACTCAACAGCTACCCAAAGGAACCTTGAAAGACAGGAATTATTATGCTTTTTCAACACAAGATCATTGAATGCATCAACTAATTTCCTTAAACAGTGTTAACGTAGCGACAGAATTATATATTCTACTATATTAAGAGAATTAATTTAGAATAATCTTAAGGATTGTATACGTATAATGATCCTAACTTAACAAAGCTCTTACCTTTAACTTAGAGTTAGCCATGTGGCAAAGTACTCTCAATAGCTTCAAATAAACTACCCATATTCATGAAGTTAGGCATTTATTTAGATGGCCTACTGAACTGAGAAATTAATCATTTGTGGGT
The DNA here is from genome assembly GCA_013399135.1 of Heliornis fulica. Taxonomy (NCBI): domain Eukaryota; kingdom Metazoa; phylum Chordata; class Aves; order Gruiformes; family Heliornithidae; genus Heliornis; species Heliornis fulica. The sequence continues at coordinate 187,733 of VXBZ01004863.1, read as the reverse complement.
TTTGAGACCACACTTTAAAAGTTATTGAATTTAGGGGAGAATAAGCTGTTACCAAAAAGAACATCCTCTAGAATACTGCAGTATGAATATATTTTCTATTAAATTGCCTGGGACATTTCCACAGATGAAAAGTTGAGTTCATATAATCCCATCTGGGAAAAAATAATCCAATAAAGGGGCAAGCCCTCAGCTAGGGGATGCGAAAGTCAATAGCAATGACATTTTGTGAAACTTTACACATGTTGAAGACACAATTCTTTATGGGATTTTAATACAACACTCAATATTACCAGCATTAGACAAAGTGTCTGAGACAGCATTATCAGCACTAGAAAATGTCTCATATGCACATATATTGACATAACTGCATCTTTGTGGGTTTGCTTTTTCTGTCTTCTGTTTTGAACACATTTCTCTGTGCTTTCACTGACTTCCCCTGCAATATGTAAGGAATGTTATGCTTTGAAAAAAAACAACTGAGAAAAGAATTTGGAAATTTAGCCCACAATACCGTCATGTACATAAGTTTTATTGCAGCAAGAAATACAGGGTTTTGCTTTTAGTTAACATCGCTGTTTTTCAGCAAGACAATTATGGGCTGCCTCAGCTACATACCAGGTGAACTCGGATGTGCTGAGAGGATCACAACAGTTGTTTTAATCGTAGGGGCGGTCAACTGAAACAAAAATTCCTGCAAAGAGGTTGCACAGACAGAAATTAAAAAGCCTCCAAAGCCTCAACTAAACGGCCTCTGCTTTTCCAGTTCTTCCTGCCGTGCTGTCATTGTGTGGAGCTGTGGTGCAGGAGGCAGCAGGTTCCAGAAATCCCCCTCTGCAGTAGCCCTATTCACAGGTGCTTTTGCAGTGCAGTGACCCACACATTCTGTTCCAGGCATCCAAAAGAAAGATTTTTAGTTTAAATTTTCTGTGTATAAACTTTGGAAGCACCACCAGAGTGAGTAAAGCTTTGCCTATTTACACCAGTGGTGAAATTAGTCCTCTCCACAGAGATCTCGTAGTTCAGCTATCATGGAAGACTGATTTCCTGTCAATAATAAATGTCCTCAGTATCCTACACAAGTCTTTAGTTTATCGCCTCTGGACATTTTTTAATAGCTGCAAGTCTCAAGATGGAAGCAGATTTTTATGCTTTATTTTGAAGGGTGAGGATTGTTCAGAAAAGATACTTACCAAGCTGCCCAGGGAAAAGACTATTATAACACTAGCGTGGTTCAACCTATCAGCTTAACTTGCGTAAGAAAAGAAACTTATTTCTTTGTAACTTGTCTTTCATTTTCACATCCATTTGTTCAAAGACATCTGAAAGTCCCTGAGCACTGACCTGAATAAAATGAAGAAGGAGGCTAATAGAGTGTTCACCTACAGTATTGTTTCCTTTCTTGTTATTAGATGGATATGACCCTGTCTTTGATCTTCCTGCAGATGGTACAGCCAAGGGTGCCTGAAATAAAGAGTGCCACACTCCTCCTAGGAGGAAAGAAAGAGGAGTAGAGCGAGAATATGCACAAGCAAGAAAATGGCCACTGTGGTAATTACAAGTGACAAAGATAAATGAGTAAGAATGTGTGAACATGTTCCTCAGTGGGTCCTTAAATAGGTAGAAAATGTAAAATGCATCATGGGAGACGATGAAGGCAAGGTGAAATGATACTGAAATAAAACCTGGACTTTCTCTTTGATTCAGTAACCTTGTAAGGGAAATGACTAAAGAAATGCAATGTCTTTAGTTTGCTTCTATCTCTTGGTGGTTCTTTTTGTACTAGCACACTGTTTATTTTTCAAGGGTATATCTCCTTACTTCTGTCTGCTTGTCAAACACTGAACCTATTGCAATTGTCAAATAACAATGAAATGGTTGCTGTTTAAAGAGAGACATAAGCAAGAAGAAAGGTAAATGCTTTGCTGTGTAAAGAGGGAGAGCTTTAACAGAAAGGACATCCTACCTATTTGATCGAAGACTAAATAGGTTACCTTCTGTTACAAGTTTATCCCAGTGTCTTGTTTGTTCATTGCTTGGGTAGGTGAAGATTCTTCCCTATGCAGTCAGAAATTTGAATGGAGGAAGAATTATTGTACCTTTGACAGTAGAGAAGAAACTTCAGAGTTCCTGTGGATCTTTCCTCCTCCCCTTGCCTCCACCCACAAGTCCCCACCCACCCCAGTTTTAAAAAAATAAAAATCTTTCTGATTGCAACATGTGCATTGTTGGTTGGCTGGAGTAATGGATGAGTTCCTACGTACCTGTACTTAGACTTGATGTGTTTATTTCCAGGTATAACATTTACAAATCTATATGGGGAAAAAAACCCAAATTAAAAATGCGTGCAAATTTTGTAGCTGAGAGTCAAAAGGCGATACAGTAAGGAAGGGCATCCTTCTGTGGCTTCCATTATTGTTGTGTGTAAGCACTGAAGAGGTTCATCAGCGTTTTGCACTGACAGCCACGGGATGCTTTATGCCAGCACTCACGTCGTCCTGCTGCCCCTGCACTGCTGCTGTGTGCAAAATGCTTCCGGTTATTTCTGCACCCATATGCTTGCAACACCAGGCTGTGACTGATGCTGGGAGAAGGGTAAAGGTTTCATAGCTTCTCTTTAGAGTTCATCTAAAATGTGTTATTAAGAGCCAGGATCCAAAGCTGGATCCAGGCACTGTCCCTGGCTCTGTACTGGCTTAGTTTGTGACATCGGTTGAGTCACTAAATCCCTCTGCACTTGTTTCAAGTTTAAGGTAAATATATAAAAAATTATATGGACCCAAACAAGACCTCTGGTGCTGAATGTGATTAAAAACTGAAATATGAGCCCATGCTCTCATACCATCTGTTTTGTTAACTCTACAGAAGGGAACAACAGTCCTACACAGTGATTAAAGTGTGCGGCATATAATTTTATCCTGCGCATCTCCTCATTGATTAAAGAGTAGGAAAATATATAATGAAGTAGTTAGGAATTGTATTTGCTTCTAAAAATAAGCTGTCAGGAATATGAGAATTATGTTGGAATGGCACAGCAGACGTTTTTGATTCCTGAAATATCTTGATTATCCCCCCAGCATGTTGATTCCTGCACTCGGAGAACATAAAAGTATATATTATAAATGTGTGCCTCTCATAAGAGAATCTTAAAAGCCTATCTTCCATATGGTGGAGACTAAGGGGGAAATGTCAATGCTTTTTCTTTAAGCAACAAATAATTATGGCACCAAATGAAACAAAGGTAACTTAGCAACAGGGTATTCATTTTCTCATCTAGCATTTTCTAAAGAATTCCTACTGTGGGCAACCCATGAGTCTCGCGCTATTTATCTGCTTACTTGCATTTGAAGCATTCCACTTCTTTTTAGCGGTGCTGTCTATGAAAAGCCAACAAAATATAACAGTGATTATAAACCTGAAGTGCAAAGGAAAGGCCTTGAAATAGTGTTAGCTCCAGTATTTCAGGACTCTTTATAGATGTGCTGCCTCTAAAGCTGTCTGAATCATTTGTAGCGAGTAGTAAGCTTTTTCACTAAATCTAGTCCTCTGCCTGTTTACGCAGTGTCGGTGAACAGACTGCTCTTTGAAATTAATGTGCGCGTTTATTTTAAAGTGTTTGATAAAGGCCTTACCCAAAATCCGCAGAATCGATGGAAACCCTCCCACTGCTGCCTCTGACAACAGCCGGAGCCAGTGTGCAAACATATTTTATTTGATGGATTGTTCACTAGCTGTTTACTGCGAGTATTGTTTAGGAATATAATTAATGCCATTCAATGTGGTTTTATAGCAAATAAGTCTTGTCAAACAAACCTTTTACAAATTTCCCTCAGAGAGGTAACTATAGAGCTGAATTATTACTGAGGCATTTAGCATGTATGAATGAGGCATTAATGTATGAATATATAATTTTAATGTATTTAATAACTAAAACTCTGACAAAAAGATTAATACTGTGAGATACCAGTGAGAAACATGAAGCTAAATAAAAAATTAATTAATATGCTGATAAAAAAACCCCAAAACATAAATGAGAAACTGTTATTAAAGGGTTGTTGCTTGGAGAGTTTCTGGAAGCTTTTGGTATTGAATCCAAAGTGATTCAGTAACTTCATGGTAAATCATATATAGAATCATAGAACCATAGAAGATCCTGAGTTGGAAGGGACCCATAAGGACCATGGAGTCCAACCCCAGGCTCCACACAGGGCCAGCCAAGTCAGAGCATGGGACTGAGCGCATTGCCCAGATGCTTCTCGACCTCAGTCAATATGGGTGCTCCACTTCCTTGGGGAGCCTGTGCCAGTGCCTGATTCTTCTCTCAGTAAAGAACCTCTTCCTGACATCCAACATAAACCTCCCCTGTCCCAGCTTCATGCTGTTCCCTAGGGTTCTAGGTATGTAGATAGGTAAAATGGGTAGAATTTATGGAGGGCTTAAAGATTGGTAATATGCGTAAAGGATAAGTTTCATAAACTGATCAGGCAGTTTAGACAGACAATTAAAATAATATAGCCAAAGTTTTGCATATAGAAGAAAAAAAAACACCCAGAACTAAGAGACATATATCTCTTATGATGTCTCTTATGATGTATGTGAAATTACGGAAAACAACAACCATAGGAGTCACACATGTTGCTACTAAAAGTGTGACCAAACCAAGCCAAGCTTTGGCCAAAAGGTTTGTGAGATCCTTTGACATGTAGGTGTGGGTAAGTAGGGGCAGCAGGAAGTTTGCCTGTGTGTCCAGTGCTGGTGAAATCAGTGCTCCACACAGATTTGGGGTTCAGTTGGGAAGCATAAGAAGATGCCAACTGAAGTTGCAAACATTGTCTAAGTACCATGCAAGGATGGCTTGTTATGCAAGGCTTCAGACACGGTATCTATCTAGGCTGTTGGCAGTAAGATTGGAAGCTGGCCAGAATAAAGTGTGCTAGCAGTCCCATTGGATATTAATTGTCTAATTTTCACTAGTGGAGTAAGTCATAACAAGAACCAGTGGTAGGAAACTGAAGCAAGAAGTTGTCCACTTTTTACAATATTTTATTTTATTTTCAACAATGCAAATGATGAACTACTGGAGCAAAATGAAAGTCATAGTGACACTAGGGTAAGTACTGGCCAAACACAACTGTCGTCACTGGCATGTAAAAGGAAAGAAAAAAGCAAAAGATGGGGTTTAATTAAGCAGCAACTTCATTAACTCAGCTGGGGTCTATAAGCAACAAATCATACGATGCAGCTCACAAATATTTTTTCAGTTGTTTCTGCCTGTCAAAGCTCTGTCTGTGTGTTTGATTCCCAGGGCATTGCTGGGGCAGGCTGCACTTCTGCCAGAATGAGGAAGAAGCTGGAGGAAAGAGGGCTGTCTTCGCTCTGCTCCAAATAGTGGCTCTCCCTGAGTCCTATTTCCTTGGACATGGAACTAATTCCATCAAGTTCAGGATCACCTTCATGGGCGGTATGGTCAATGGGTTTGTCTGACTGGCCTCTGCCTGCGGTTAGTTGCCAAAGAGATAATATAACTGTTTTTAGTAGAAGCTGAAGCGTTTTCACTCTGTGGCTCTGAGCTCATTACCGGGCTGTATAAGTGAGATATAATGACTTGTCATATACTAGAGATCAGATTAGATGATCTAATGGTTCCTTCTGGCCTTACGTTTTATGACTCCTTCACAATCCACTCTCCGTGCTGCCTCATTGGTTCTGGGAATCACATGCCAGTGCTCCCATTCCCTGGGTTTTATGACTGTGACCTTTATAAACAGGAGTTCTTGAATAATTTAATGGAAAAGGGGGAAAGTGTGAAAGCAATCTAAAGTGAGGTAAATGAGCAAGAGATAAGAAAGCCTCAGAAATGTTAGGACATTTTAAACCTATTTACAGAGCATAATAGTCTGCCTGCATGTAGAGACACCAGATTTAAGACATCTGTTTTCTTTCCTGAAGGAAAGGAGCTGGTGGAATGGTGTCATATCACTCGTAATGCAGCTTCTCTTAGGACAAGTTCAATATTTTTACTCTCACTTTGCTACTCTCATTTCCTTAAATTCCAGTCCTGTGTATATGATTTCATACAGCTCTATGAATTCTTAAATTATGTTTAATAGTTAATATCTTTGAATAAGCAGTGCCTTTTGGGCTTTATCTGTTCTAAGAAGAAAGAGCTTATTCTCAGAATACTTTCTAGAGTTCCCTAGTTGTTCTGGAAATAATTTCCTACAGCTCTTTAAAGGGTGTGACATTTTTCCCCAGGTACAATAAACTAACTCTGATGGCTGATGTGTAACTGAGTGTAAGTTTCTATCTATTGCTTTGTGCTGGTTTAGAGGTAAACCAGCAGGAGAAATGGACCCACCACAAGAGATGATTATAAGTCAGAGTTACAATTTAATGAAAGGTATTACCATACAAACACTGACACAAAGAGAACAACCTGCTTTCAACTCACCAAGACCCAGCAGTAAACCCAGTGTCCCAGGGCACAAGCCCAAAGGGGGTTTGTTAGCCCCGGTGCCGAGATCCACGTGGCTCTCCCAAGTCCAAAGCAAAAAGAAGTGAAGAGTCCGTTGCTGCAGGTGACGGCTGTGGCCCGGCCAGAAGCGATGCTTGTAGTCCGGTCGAGAGCGATGGCTTCCTCCTGACGAGGTCCCGCTGCTCCTCCCGATCCAACGAAGAGAGAGTCTAAAGCCCTTCTACCCCTGTTTGTATATCCTCAGGGAGCACCCAGTCCCTCCCCCAGGGTGGGGACCCACACAATGGGTAATTAACGGTGAGTCATGGGGTATGGTTGGACCATTGAGGGACCATTGAGGGCCCATTAGCACCCACGCCCCCTCAGGCTGAGTGTGAAGGGGCTAACGACTTCCTGGACAACTGTTGCAAATGGTCCATTATTCTTGAGGAATGAATAGAGGGTGTAGAATACCCAGCCTTGATCCCACACAGTGATAACCTCTTGCTGAACTATGACAGGTAAAAATCAGTACACACTCTCCATATGAACTCTCCTTATGCAGATTTATGACCTAGGAGAGAGGCACATGAAGTTGAACCTTTGCGCAGGCTAGAGTCCTGAATGAAACCTTTGGCCTGAATACGCTGTTTTCGTAGCAGCTGAAAGGAGGACCATATGATCAGATTTGCCACGCAGTTTTGTTGTAAAACAAGCTGGAAACATGTCTGATTGTTCAGCTTTGATAACATTCCCCTTTTTAGAGGAACAACAAATCCAACAGCAGCCACAACAGTAATAATACAGCACTTGTAAGCTATTGCAAGTGTCTTAATGGGCACGTTCACGATTCATGTTGACACATCAACTACAGTTTCCACTTGAAATTACTATGCCCTGTAGTTTCAAATAAAGACAGGCCTTCCAGGATTTTCTTGAAAATACAGGGACTAAAGCAAAACAGTAAACTGTTTAAGACCTTCTAAAATTCTGTTAATTGTTGTAACATTAATTAGTCAAGAGACTTTTCACGTAAACTAGGATATATCAAGCTCCAAGTCAGATCATAGAAGGCAGCTCTTATTTTCAGGTGACTTTCAATTCTCTGGCCACTTATAGATTTCCAGCAGCCTCTGAAGCAATGTCATCCTCTAAGTCACAACACGGGACATGGGAATATGAGTGCCCAGAAGGATTGGCTAGTCCAGATGCTGGTTTTAACTTAAAGGAAATCAAGAACTCCTGGCCCTCTTTTAACTTGAGAAATTGAAAAGCTTTTAAAAGTCTACTTTCAAAAGCAGCTGAAGAGCAATGTCCCTATTCGCATCTGTTAATACTTAAAAGTACTCTTCACTGTGAATTGTTTTACTTTTTTAATAAAACTGTAGAAAAAAATGTCAGAATGACTGATAATGAAATTGGCTGAAAGAAGGGCTCGAGATACACCATGTTTTTCCTTTAGTTTTCTGAAACAAAGCATTCTTATTTTACTGTACTTTTATCTTTCATCATGCTGTACCTGAGCAAGAAAATGACTTAGAAAAAAATCATGGGATTATTTGTACGGTTGATCATAATGAATTCCTGAAAGATGAATTTCATGTATTGAATACTCAAATACTTTTAAATACTATCTGCAAGAATTACTATAAAATAAAATTTATGCTGATGATCAAAGGTATTATAGAGTTCAGGCAGGCCAGCTCTCAGCCCCTGAAAGAAGCTGAATAATCAAATCCAGTCATACCAATTTTGGTCTTGTTGGTAGGAGTACACAACACTTCAGCTTCCTTAATTCTATCGTCATGCTTGTGATCTCAGCAAACATGTACATCTGCATTGTTTCTACTGTATTGTCTTTGCCATCACAAAACCATGACTTTATGCCCCTTCATGAAGCTTTACCTTTCCTTGGAATCTGGCAAATAAAATTTTGAGCAGGCAGCTTGCCACCAGAAATGCTGACTCTCCAGTAAGAACATCTCTTCTAATTTGTTATACAAATCGCACATTCCGGAGCTTCATCTGACTCCCTGATGTCTCATTTAGAGAGTCTTACAGCAAATAACTAAAAGCCAAGATCCTTACGTAAGTAATTGCCCATTAAAAAAAAAAAAGTATAATAAATAAATAAAATCCCCTCTCAATACTTGTGCATTTGGTCTGGAAACAGCTAAGCTTTGGGGTTGAGTTGCACTCTGGCAACTGGTGCATCTTGGACTCCAAAAGCCCAGGAAACGGTATTGTTACTCCTCCCCTTATGGACAAGTAGCTAAAGAATCTCTCTGACCTCAGCTCATATCATGACTTAAGGAAAGACATGGTACCACTTTCATACGAATAATAGTTCATAGTGATCAGTCATACCCCTATTAAAGTTAATATGGAGTCAGGCAACTGAGACAATAGAGCAGCGGACAGCAAATTAATTTCAGCAGCATTAGGTTCAAGGGTTTTTTTCTGTTATTTAGGATAGGAAAACAAAACAAGCACATCAGTTTTAAAGAAAAATGAAGATGGTACAAAATTTTATGCTGGTCATTTTGAGAGAAGAATTGCTACTTTGCCAGTGATGCAGACTTAGAAATGCCATAGACACTGTGCCTTTCAACTAACTCTTCATGAAAAAGTCTTTGTTCCACTTGAAAAATTCATTACATTCAGTCAATCAACATCATCATCAGGTAATCAAATTCCATCAGCACAACAATATTTTAAAGTTAATTTTTGCAAATCTCTAGTGTTACCCTGGCTTTCAATAATATCAGATGACAGAACAACCTTTTCCTTCATTTTGTGGATTATTTTGCATTCAATATCTTAAAAGACCACACTTAAAAAAAAAAAAAAGGGAGAAGATGAAGTGTTTCTAACTGAGAGATCTCATATAATTAAGCCTCCAGCTGCATACATTTTTAATATCACAGACAACATTGTAATTGACATGTGTGATTCTGGACCACACTTCAGATTTTAAATTATTTCACTCATCTGAAATGTGTTTAAGTGCACTATCCAGACACTTTCAGTAATTCAGCTTTTAATGACTATCCTCTCTCCAGTGCTACCTTTGATGTTAAAATAGTCTAAGAAATAATGTAATTTTCCCACATTCTCATTGGGTTACATTCAGATGTTTCTTAAATATTTTATTTAAGAACTCTCCCTGACCCCAACCATAGTAAAAATGTGAAAAGATTTTACTTACAATAATTTTATGTCTTGCAGTTTGCTAAATTCAATCAGATGATCAGGACCTCAAAACCAGCGTTCATTGCTGAATCTGAAATAATATCAAAGGAATAAATCAAAGGTTACAGCAGATATAAAAATACAAGATGTAGCAATGGTTTCCTAATAATTAATGTTTCCAAGATTACACTAAGACCTTGAAGATATAATCATGTTATTATCAATCAAAATTAGTGATTTAGGAAGTTTTGTTACCCAGTGTGCTCATGAACCACTAGGTCAAAAAGAAGCATGTACAACCCAGTACCAGATTACATTCAGAATTACAGAAGGGTTTTTAGCTGGAAGGGATCCCACAGATCATCAAGTTCCAACCCCCTGACATGGACAGGGACACCTCTCACCAGGCTAGGCTGCTCAAGGCTCTGTCCAACCTGGCCTTGAACACCTCCAGGGAGGGGGCAGCCATCAAATCCCTGGGCAACTTGTGCCAGAGCCTCACTAACAGTTAGTGGATGCATAATTGAATTCCTCAGACTAGTCATACTATACCACAGAAATCTCCAAACTCTATCTGCAAATAAAGAAACTTAAAAAACTATATTATCAGCACAGCTAAAATAAGCAAATCAATGCTTTCACTTATAGTTGTACATGATTTCCAGATGTTGATTGAATAAAAGGATTTTAACTATTAAAAAAGAAAAAAAAATCCCAGAATGCAACCTGGATGCAATTCTAGAACTGTTGCCATAATACACCTGTTTTCTTCATTAAGGGGGAAGAGAGAGAGAGTGTCATCACAACCTTATGTAATAACTTGAATTTGAATTTTTCTTCTCATTCTCACCTTGCAGCCAGAGCATAGTTTAAAAAGCAAAGCATGCTTTTGCTGAAAGCAGTATTTTTCATTAAGATGTTGGCTTGTTTTGGTAATGCTTTCAGACAACAAAAACACTAGTAATAGGGTTTCCCTGAAAAATGCAGAATTGTTATAAATTTAAAGGAATTGCTTCAATGCAAGAAACAGGTTTTTACAGGACCTGGAAAATTATTTTGTGAAGAAAAAAAAAGTCAGTGTAAGTCTTATTTTCTTGCTATAACTGCCATCTTTCACTTTCAGATCCCCTCTCCCTTTTAGAACCACTAAAGCCCAAGACACCTAGAAAGTTATGTTTTATAAACAGTGTGCCTTTATTTTTTTTTATTTTTTTTAAGAATGCATTATGTTTAGTTTAGAGAATTTTCTTTATCTTTACATGATATTTTTAATAGAATCAGCCAGGGATCATTTTATTGATTCTTCCCTAAAGATTTTGTTTGTTTGCAGACCGAGATGCATGACCTCCTTCTGCTTTAGGCTACCACTATGAGCAGAAATGATCCAGACAACACAGACTTCATTTGACAAGTTTTTTTTGGGTTTTTTCATATTGCATTTTTGGTTTGTCTGTTTTCTGATCTTTTTTCTAAAGAATATTTAACAGTATCTAAGTGTGCAAGCTCAACTAACCCCCACATCATTCTTGCTGTGGACAAAGAACCCCCACGAACCTTCCCCTCTGGCAGAAAGATAACAATTTTTTACAAAGACAGGCTTTGCAATATGCCCTGCAGGTCAACTAACACTTCACAGGCTGAACCTAAAGTTGCCTAAGTACAACTGCAGTTATCATTCACCAACCTGACAGAAATTCAGAAATTCTAACTCAGGATAGAAATAACCTATCCAGTCCTCCAGTAAGTTTCATTCAAAAATTCATACAAAAATAATCAGGTCTCCCTTTATTACTGTTATCCTCTTCATCCCCACACCCATGATTCTCTGTTGCAGGTGATGACACGTTACTATAGGAACACTGTGATGCAGTCATGATCACACAGTCCTTTTCATCATACTGGTAGAAAATGAGAAATGGAAATTTTTGCAGAAATGGTCAGAAGAAATAATGGAGAGCATCAGTAAAGTCTGAGAAAGAATCTGTAGAAACCACTTTCCTGGTGGCTGGATGGATTGGCAGTAGTTTTAGATCCCTAAGATCTGTGATTACCTGGCTGCTGGTTCCTTCCACTGCCACAAGTGGAGGAATCACTCATCAGTTCCAGCCCAGTACATGTAGCGAGGGTGCAGAACAAATCTGAATGTCTGTGATTTCAGCCTACATTTTTCATGGGTGGAGATGGCAAGAATGAATTAGTATCAAAGGTACTGTAAGCAATTCCAGAGAGAGAGAGAGAGAGAGAAAGAATTCAGCAAAGCTTGATCATGACATTTACTTGGCTTTATCTCACCAAAGTAATGTGCGCTACTGATTTTCAAGGCATTGATATGAGAAGATGAGTTTTAAAAAAACTAGAGGGTAAGTAGGACACACAACACCTTGTACATGCTGAATTTGTATAACTTCTCCCGGCAGTGGGCAGGCTATTATAACTTTATTGTTTCAGGATATAAGCTTATTATATTCCGCGAATGAATACAGTGACATTTTGCTGTATCGGTTGAAAAGATTAACAGTTCACAAAGCAAACTGCCGAGTGAGGCAAATTAAATACATTAAAATGTGCAAGCTTAAAATTCTATACTCGCTGCGCTATAAACTTACATACAATACAGTTTAAAGGGTCTCTGTGGCTCAGTTAATAATGCACTGGCCTGTCAGCTTTCTGGATGCAATTTAAGTCTGTTAGGTTGCAGTAAGCCATGACAGGGTGTGTTTTTCTCAGCCATTAGTGAATGCTGTAGGTAAATTGTGCAGTAAGAAGGTGGCCCTGAGGTATATTAGTGTCACAGTAAATGTGCTAGGATTATTTTAGATGTTATTATTAAAAAGAAAACAAAAAGATATTTTGGATGAATCTCAAAGAGCTGAAAAGTTCATTGTGGAGAAACACCAGAATAGAGAGATGCACTCAGTCTAAACCAGCAAGTGGTTTAGCAGAGCCCCTTCTCAGGTGACTTGTGGTTGTTAAATGCCTCTCTCCTACCTGACAGAAGAGCCAGGCCCAAGTGCCATCTGTAAATTCCAAGAAAATAAGCATTAAAAAGGACACAAATCCTTGCAAGTCCCAAGGAATTAATGAGAGGAGTCCTCTGTTAGCTAGAAAAAAAAGTTTCCAACATAGGAAACACAAATATTTCAAAACAAGCTTGATCTCAGCTAATATTAATTAGTTAATTAATGAATGTGGATAGTATTTTTTTAATTCCTGGGGCAACAGCTATCTGACCTCTTAAATGTCCATACAAAGCTATGGTCCTCTTGATTAAAATCCTTCACTAAAACATTTTCCAGACTTACTTTAAAACACACTTATGATGTAACAATTTTAAGGTCAACAGTAGTTTGGATATTTTTTTTTCTTCAGCCAAAACTGGAAGGATGGGTTTATGTAGCAAAAACTTAGATATTTCTGACAGAGAAAAATAGAAAACAAATGGGGTTTATCCTCTTTTTTTTTTCTTCCTATATCTAACTTTTTTCCTCTGAAATCTCAGTTTGCTGAGCCCTGTGGTACATTCTCTGCCTCTTTCCACATTGGATCTTTTTCACACCATTTTTCCAGCCATACTGTCTGCAGCGTCAAACCTTAGTGAATTCAGATAGTTGAGAATGCCTCCTCAACTCTAGTTCTCCCTGGCTCCCACCAGGCCCCAAGGGTCCACATTAGACAGGCTAGTCTCTATCCAAAGCCACGTGCCAAATTTCATTAAATTTAGTGTACAGTAGGCTTCTTAGAGGAGCCAGAAGATCCACCACACAGGAATCTGTTGGAAATTAGTTCAATACCTTTTTTTTCTGTACTGGGATCAGCAATTTGGGTGAAACCTCTAAAGGATTTTATAGGGAGGAAAGTCATGATACAAAACTAACATCAAGATTATTCCAAAACGTGCACAGCCTTAGTTGTGTGAAACATGAGCTTTCCATGAGATTTCTTCCACGTGCTCAGATTTTTGTACAAAGGCCTATAGGAACATCTCTGAAAGACTAGATAATTTAATACAATATTTCACATTTTCTGCCTTTTTATTTTAAAAGATAATGGAATTATTATTTATTAATACAGAATATTCACTGCCAAATTGTACAGTTTAACATTTCTGCAGAAAGGCTCACCATGTTTTTATGTCTTTTTGAGAAGAGAGGGCTTAGCATCTGAGTAATTATGGCTTTTTCTACCAGTTAGCACTAGAGATATGCAGGTCATTTTCAAATCAAGTGTTTTTTGGGGGAACGGTGCTACTGATTCTTGAGGTCCTGTTGTAGCTTCTAAGGACCAATAGTTCTCTGGTGAATTTTGTGTTATTTTCAAAACTCATAATGAAGAAAAATAAATATTTTAAAAGTGAAATAGTAGGAAAATATTTTTTCAAATTGTTATACTGATGATCATTATCCTTTTTTTTTTAAATCTTATCAAAAGATGTAGTAGCACTCTGTATCAAGACTATCAAGTACACAAACACTTTCAAAGGACAGTAAAAGCTTAGGTCTTATTCAAAAAGGATTGTATTTTTGCTCTGATGGTATAGCAAAAGCAGGTTCTCTGCTAGAATAACCCCAGCCAAATTGATTTCTGAAGATCTGAACCAGCACTCAGAAGTAAAAATCAGCGTAAGGCAGAAGGGGGGAAAACAGAATGAGGGAGTTGTGACAGAAAAAAAGAAGGTCAAAAAGCAGAAGACATTGCTAGAAATCAAAATCTCAAGGAAGTGTCTACCTTTGTCAAAACATAAAGTGTACTCTGCTCCTAGGCAGAAAAGTAAATCTGCTTGTCAGTGGTAAATCTGCTTTTGGTTTCAGGTTACTGAAACCAAATCTCAATTGGGAATGAGATCCCAAATATTTTGGGGGATTTCAAATCAACTCTTATGGATTTTTTCCACTGATAAATGAAAAGTTAAACATCAATTCTTATTCCTACAGAGTAGCAAGGATCTTGTATCTTCTCCAGATGATGTACAAATTGCTGCAGCTTTCCCTTTTACCTTTAAAATTACTCTGGCTTAATTAGGAAATGAAACAACTGGGTCTCACAAGCAGTTACAGAATCACAGAATTGTAGAGGTTAGAAGGGACCTCGAGAGATCATCGAGTCCAACCCCCTTGCCAAAGCAGGTTCCCTAGAGCAGGTTGCACAGGTAGTTGTCCAGACAGACCTTGAATACCTCCAGAGAAGGAGACTCCAAACCCCTCCTGGGCAGCCTCTTCCAGTTCTCTGTCACCCTCACTGACCTCACCTTCTTTCACACAGTGGTGCAGAACCTCCTGTGGTCCAACTTGTGATTGTTGCCCCTTGTCCTGTCCCCACAGGCCACTGAAGAGAGGTTGGCCATCTCCCTTTGTCTCCCACACTTCAAATATTTATAAGCATTGATCAGATCACCTCACTGCCCAGCTCTCCAGCCTGTCCAGGTCTCACTGAATGCCAGCACAGCATTACCACGTGTCCACCATTCCTCCCAGCTTTGTATAATCAGCTACTTGCTGAGGGTGGACACTATTCCCTCCTCAAGGTCCTTGATGAAGATGTTAAACAAGACTGGACCCAATACCAAACCCTGGGAAACACCGCTAATCACAGGTCCCCAGACAGAGTTGATGTGGCCTATTACAGAATCAACAGAATCACAAAACATCAGGAGTTGGAAGGGACTTCAAAAGACCATCCAGTCCAGCACCCTTGCCCAAGCAGGATCACCTAGATCAAGTCACACAGGAACATGTCCAGATTGGTCTTGAATGTCTCCAAAGAAGGAGACTCCACAACCTCTCTGGGCAGCCTGTTCCAGGGCTCCATCACCCTCACAATGAAAAACCTTTTCCTTACACTCAGATGGAACTTCCTGTGTTCCAGCTTGGACCCATTTCCCCTTGTCCTATCACTGGCCATCAATGAGAAAAGCCTGGATCCATCCTCCTGACACTCACCCTTTACATATTTATAGACATTAATAAGGTCACCCCTCAGTCTCCTCCAAGCCAAAGAGACCCAGCTCTCTCAGCCTTTCCTCATAAGGAAGATGTTCCACTCCCTTAATCACCTTGGTATTATCATTTTTAGCTGTTTTTTTACCCCAGCATGATTTCTATTTGGGCTGAAGTTGGATGAAATTGTACAAAATTTTGCAAATTCTTATTGCAAAATCCTGGTTTGTTTTGATTTAAACATCTCTCTGAGGTTTTCTGCTGTGAAAATGGTGCCTGACAGCAGTGAAAGTCCTGGCTGGAAAATATAAGGGGTACCTGAATCAGCCAAGAGTCCTGAATTTGAATTCTCCTGAACATGGAGGTCACTTTTTGAATGTGCCAGGGAAGGTGAAGGTGCTTTTGGTACGACTGGACAGGTTAGTAAAGGAAAAAACCCTTTACTTAAAAAAGAAATTTCATACAAATAAGAAGAAAATTGTGAAGGGAGAAGAAATATGAGAGATCACTAATTCTAATGCAATTTGTCAGCCACAGTCAATGTTACCTTAAATTGTATCACAAGACTTTAAACAAGACTCCATGGAAGACTGTGTGCTATTTAAAATTTGTGGCCATAGACTTGCATACCTTGTCCTTGAAAATCACTGCATGGCCAAAAAAAAAAACAACAAACCATGCAGTTTCTAGATCAAATACAAGATTCATAAAAGCTGGCATTTTCTATCAGCTTTAGAAGATACCTTCAAAAGTCAAGGATATATTATATTTTACCACTCTCTCTTCCTGAAGAATATTTCAAATCTAAATTGCGTAAGCCTTTTAACTGTACTTATAGCTCTGATGGAAATGGAAATAAGTTGTTTTATTAGCTTGAGTTTAAAAACAACTTAACTTCAAGAAAAAGGCTATTTATTCATCCACATGACACAGAAAATGCTTTGGATTAAAGTATTTTCATTACAAAAGTGGTAGGAAGGTAAAATACAATTAGGCTCAGCTAGATCATTTTAATGTTTGATTATAACCAACTGAGCTGGGACAAATTGTCGTGCCAGCACTAAGATTCTGGTGATAATAGGGTTACATATCCTCTGTAAAATAAAATGTGAAATTTACATGCAAAGTGGTATGTTCTCTAACTCCCATTAGCATTAATGGGAAATACATGTGCCTATCAAGAAGAAAATATACCCCATTAAATTCCCAAACATCATGTCAATTTCTGAGATCTTCTATTATGATTTATGATCACACAGAAAAAAAAAAAAACTCAGCTCAGATATACTAGTTTTCATATGTAGATGTTAAAGGATTTCATGAAGAATAAGTCCATGCAACTTAAAGATACCTGTGAGGAAACTGGAACTTAATTTATGCTTATAGCCATGCCTTGCAGCCACACACAAACACACCCTATAACAGATACTGGATGCAAGGTTTGCATCCACACAGATGATTATATAATAATTCAGGCCAGAGAAAGTATTGTATACACACAGTTAGTCTGTTGTGGGTTTGCCCTTGGCTAAGAGCCAAACACCCATCCAGCTGCTCACTTTTTCCTCCTCCTTGATGGTATAGGGTGGGAAAACAGGATGAGAAAACTGATCGGCCAAGATAAAGAGAGGGAGATTAATTATAAATTAACATCACAGGCAAAACAGACTAGTATGGGGACGGGAAATAATTTGTTACCAATTAAAACAAATTTGGGTAGTGAGAAACAAGACCTTTCTTCTCCATTTTCTCATGCCCAACTTCACACTTACACCAGACTCCTCTAGTCCTCTGCCTCAAGTAGTGCAGAGGGAATGGAGAGTGGAGGAATTTATCTCTGCAGATCCATCATCTATTGTGCCAGGTAGACCTACTCCTTAAAGCAGATGGACCTACTTCAGGTTGCTGACTGATGCTGGATTTACTGACTTCCTTGAAGAGTTTGTAAGGATGTGTGCAAACTCAACCTCTGAAAGGCTGAAAAGCTCATGCAGAGTTTGCGGTGGCAGATTTCAGGTCCTTTTCTTTGACACAGGAAGTAATCGTAATATAAACTGTTCTTACAAAAAAATTGCTTTTTCTGCCTGAAAATGCTTTAGTCATTTCCAAAATAAAACACACAAACCTGTATAAATCTTCCATCTGAACATGCCTCACATAAAGGAGCATGACACTGGAGTCTTATCCTGGGGTAGTGTAATCCTGACTGCTCTTAGAGCATGTGAAGGGCAGTGAACTGGTATTCTGGTTCAGACCACTGGCAGGATGGAAGAGAAAGAATATCCAGATGGGAGTCAGAATAAGTAGTTCTGCATGAAACACAGGAAATTAAACTGGTTGCTGTGATTTTTCAGAGACAATGGAAAATATGACGTCATTTGCGCTATTAAATACAAAAAGGCAATCTATAATCACATATCCATAAGGCATCACAACAAAAATAACTCAGATTGTTCAAAAAGTCTGGTTATCCAGCAAACTTTAGCATTTAAGTGTTCTTTGGTGTGGAATCCTACAGGTCTAATTCTGACCCTACTGTGAATGCTAGAATAAGGGAAAAGAAAACATTGGTTTCATAAAATTGATTTTATCCTAACATACTCATCTGTAGATTATTTTAAATACTCCAAACTGAAAAACAAAATTCATTGAGTTGTAGTTTGAAAGAAGTCAGGTATTTTTTTTTCTTCCTTTTTTGTATTTGGTGTGAATTCTTTGCATTGTGTAGATACATTCCATTTTATGATTTAGGATCGAGTAAACCCTAAATGTCTTAGACTGGACAGGAGCCTGTGTGGTAGCAAATACCCCAATAGTAGAGAGTTATTTCCTTTCTTCACCACCTTAGTCCTCAAGGAATTGATTTTAGTGGCATGACAGAAATAGCTCAGGAAATAGGTCCAGGCTGCCAAACTGATGTAACACAGCAGTTCTGTGATTTCAGCAGAGATATGCCAGTTCACACCTGTCAGGAAATCTGGCCTTCGCCCTTAAAGCGGCAATTACAAGATGTATATTGCTTCATGATGAGGTTTATATTATCAAGCACATCCTGTCGCGTTTCCTTTGCTAGCTTCAGGGGAAGATATTTACAGATGAGTCATTGACATGTCTTGAGCTATCACAGAATCTCCAGAGAATCATCAACCTTTTCTTCCACAGCAACAGAGGTAGGAGGAACAGCATTTTCAGCTCTAAAATGTCGCTGGTTTATTGGAGATCATGTCCTCTACTTCTCTTCAGCCCTTTGATTAATATATTTGGATAATACTTTTATTCTGAAGTGTTTAGAGAACCATGTTTGGATTCATAATTAACTTCCTTTTAAAACAGAAAGACACAAAAAAGGGTGATGCAAGACTCAGCAAAATATTGGAGGACAGGTTGAGAGGATATTGTCAGGTCAGAGAAAGCAGAAGTGAAAGGTTGCTAGAAATATTGAAAGTCCTCAGTCAAATGCCTCCCAGTATTGAAATAATGGTGTTTCCTTGTATTTACATCTGTTTTCCATGTAAAAATGTTCATAACCTTCTTCTCCTTGGGTAGTTCAATATGATTAAATCCCCTACTGAAAAAAATACAGCCAAAAGTGTCAACGGAAATATGTGCACTTTGACAACTTCCAAAGTATACCTGAATGATGTCCTTCAGATTTCCAGGTCTATAATAGTGGATTTAGCTATAAAAGACAATGTTTTTCAGGTGCAGTCATTGTTCCAGTAGCATATATGCCAGACAAAACTATTAACCCTCTGCAAAAGGCTGAAGTACATGCTCTTCTTTCCTTTGATACATAAATTTAAATATAAATTAAAAAGTGTTTTCCTAAATATCATTCCAATTATCTGAAATAAATTACAATTGCATGTTCATTTTACCTAAACATACCTACTTTCCCAAATAACTGGCAAAAGAGAGCTGTTAAAGCAGGTGAAAAGCTGCTAAAAGCCCCAGTGATTGTTGTTTGCATGTGAAATGGAAATCTAGAAAGACTAATGGGTCACTTCAGCAATCTTCTTCTACTTGTGATGGTGGGAACTGAATGTAAAACAAGCCCTTAGATGGTTAAAAGCAGCCTGATTCATAATTCAGAGTTAATGTGAGCATAGGTCAGATGCAGATTGAGGCCAGACCAAACCTGCCATTTGACTTTCAACTTTCTCTGTTCATCTGCTACCAGGCTCTAATTTTCATTGATTGAGACTGAACTGACTTTCCAGAATACCGATGAAAAGAATAACAAATTTGAAAACTTTGCAGTTTGTCATATTAATGAATGGAGTGTAATTAATGACAAGAAAGAACTGAAAGAGACACAGTCCAATCACTCAATTCATCACGGTATCAGTAACTCCATTTAGTGAATGAAAATGGAAGGGAAATTACAGGCTTCAGAAATATGTAATTTCATATGACCATCATGAGGGACTACATATTTGTCTGAATAAATGTAATAACGGGTCTGGATGATGGGAGGAATAAGTAGGTAGAAATGCAGGATTAACATAAAGAGCTAAATTATGTAAAAAAATACCAATAAGAAGTTCCACACTCAGATATAACTTAAAGGTATAGCAAACTAAATCAAAGATAAAATTAGAGAGCCACAAAATGTCTCATAAGCTTTGCTACTACAAGAAAAATACAGGTATCTATCCATTTGGAAATTAGAAAATGTATGTTAAACTCCATGTCTCTTCTGGATTGATCTTCTTGACTTCATTGATATGAAGGATCTTGAATTACATACCTAAACAGTTTCTGACAAAAAAAAACTACCCAGGAAAGGGAGAATGAAGACAACATCTAGCCCTTCCTTTTACTGTTGTCTGAAATCATAGTGTTTAAAATAGTCATTGTTGAGAGGTAAGAGATTAATTTATCCTCTGCATGAATGACAGTATCTGGAGCCTCCTAGAAGCACTCCAACAATCCCACTGTGGTTGAGGTAGGAGGAAAGTCATCATTTAAAACTTTTCCCAAAATTTTCCATTTTGCACAACATAAAGTAAAAGATTAATCAAACAAACCAGAAAAAAAAAAAAAAGAGCAAAATTCCTCTGTCCTCTGATTATCATCTATGAGACTGGAGATGGGATTTATTTTCTGATCCAGGAAGAGATTTCTAGTTTTAAAACAGTTTTATAGTAGATATTTGCTTTAGTTGCTGGGCAAG
Source organism: Heliornis fulica (assembly GCA_013399135.1). NCBI lineage: Eukaryota > Metazoa > Chordata > Aves > Gruiformes > Heliornithidae > Heliornis > Heliornis fulica. The sequence goes on along the minus strand of VXBZ01004863.1, from coordinate 166,981 downwards.
GGACCCTACATCCTCATGATCTCGAGTATCACAGGTGATTTTAGAAACTGTGAGGCTATAAAATTCTGGCTGTATTCTTAATCACTGTCTTTTCCTTGAACAAAACCTTTGCTGTTTGGGATTTCACGTGTTTCTAGGATTAGATGAAACTAAGCAGGAGTTTAATTTGCACTGAGTCACTTCTAGGGCTAGGGGTTAGGCAGCACTTTGGCACCTGCATCTTGCTGTAGATCTAAAGTATATTTGGTATCCTGTGGCAAACGATAACTATAAAATTAAGATTTCACGAGGTACAAGATTAAACCCTTACTCTTGTTTCAGTAATTGTCAAAAGAAAGGATTCAACTTCTGCCATTTAGCATTTTAATTGCAGGCTTTGTTCTTTGTGTGGATTAATTTTATGCCATATTATGTTCTTGTATTAATTTTGTTATGAAATGAAGTATCAGGGAATGGAAAATATATCATCTTATGTACAATATTCCATGAATTAGAATAATGTACTATAGTACCTTGACCTTTTCTATATTCTGTAATTTGACTGAATGGTCATTGCACTTTTCCCTCATTAACAAACTGAATAACCAATGGCTGAATTGATGACATAGGCATGAAGTCAAGGAACAGAATAATGAAATAGTCACAGTAGCATAGTATAGTAGATGACTATGTCTAGGAGAACACATGAGCCATTAAATTTCAGAATCAGTGAGAGGGGCTGGAAAGTGCACAAGGATAAAATGTTTTTGTGACAACGGACGAAGCTTACCCTATTATTATTGAGTCTTGCAAAATTCTACTGCCATTTAAAACTTAGAGTAAGTGAAATACTAAGGCTTAATTTAAACAATAAACACATCACTAGGCTAGACATGGCTTAAAGTTTCTTTAACAAAGAACTTAATATCAAATATTTATAAGCAGATTTAAATTCTAATGAACTGACAGTCATCATATGAACACAATAGTACAGCAATAGAAGTATTACCAATTAGCCATATGAGACCATTGTCTAGGTCTTCCCATCCAAGCAGACTATATCCATAATGACAGCATTTCCACAATACTGCTAGTGGTGCCATGAAAGAATAATATCTGTAACAGAATGGGGGAAATTAAGCTGCATCTTTTAAAAATAATCATAATTAATTTATGGTAGGTTTAGTGATAAAGCTGAACCTTGAATCTACAAGATACATTGGTTACAAAAAGATTAAAGAGATGTTATGGTTATATGCTAACTTTGCTATTCTGCTGGATTCTGAATGGAATTTATTAGTTTCTATCATTTATATGTTTATGCTTAGCTTTACAAATATTTTCAGTCATTTTGGACCACTGATTTCTACATAGTCTTTGCCCACATCCAGTAGGGAGCTGTCTTGGTCATGGATGTCTTCAAAGTCCTGAAAAGGGTAGTAAGCAAGCTTATGATAACTCTGTATCAACATACTTCCTAGCCAGTAATGGTATACAGTATCACCAGGAGGAATGAGATACGTTAATATAAAGTGAGCACTGCAAATTTGCACCTAGATGAACTCTACCTTCAGTAATGCTATATGTAAACTGCTGTATTTCACCAGTCCAGCTAGAATTAACTCCATGCTTTTGCAAGGAGTTATATTAAACTTGTAGTAGTGACTTGCGGAATCAAACTTCATAACCCGTGGCAGGTTATAAAGCAGGTATGTTTCGGCGCCAGGTGCAAGGGGGCTAGCGCCTCCTAGCTTGCAGGCTGTTTCACCAAAACAGCCGGCTATTTATTACACAAAGTTATGCATATACATAAGATTTCCCGAGAAAAGTTTGGCTTATTCTAAAGAGTTCCAGGAATTATTTAAATTAGTTCCAAGAGGTATTTAAAACAGTTCCGAGAGCTCATTATCATAAGTCTCCTCCCCTGGAACCTGCGCATTGCCGTCCGGTGGTCGTGGGCTGGGGTCTTTGGGAGGAAGGCTCGTAGTCTTCTTCAAGATGCACTCTTCACCTTTGGTGTGGAGTGCTAAACCATGATAAGTAAGCAGCTATGGCCTCTCAAACTGCCCCATATCCCTGCTTATCTTTTCTAGCAGCCTCTGTTATCTCATCCCTGTTACTGGGCGAGGCCCTCTTGTTAAGAGACATCTGTTGGCTAATTTGTTCCTCCCTACTATTGTCCGGTCTTTTGGCTAAACCTGCCGAAACTAAAAATTCTGAACATGTCAAACTAACATGTGCCTACTAAAACTGGTTCCTGTCTACATCAGTAGTATATCATGATCCTTCTGCACACCAGGATCATTTCTGCAACTAGGTAAGAAAAAGGTAATTACTTACAGCTAGGTAAGTAATACTGCAAATGTAATGTTTTCAGATTGCTATCTTCAAAACTCTGGGTAGAGTGAATTGGCGTAAGGAATTTTACACTTTCTCCCACTTTACATAAACTAGCTGCAAATTCAGTTTTTAAGATTCAACATTCATTTTGAAGTGCTTTCTTTTGATCCCAAGAAAGAAATATATTTGTAATTTCCAGAAGAACTACCTCATAAGTAAGCGGTATCCAAATATTTTTCTGTAGAAATAAAAAATGTACAGTGTCAGTGGTATTAGGCTGTGGATTGATGATACATTGCACAAGGATACAGAGATATCATTCCTAAAAAAACTTGTAACATTATAGTTTAGGGTATATTTAACATTTAATACAAATAAATTTTATTTCCCCCTCTTGGAATTCAAAGTACTTATTTTTTTTTATATTTAGTTTGTTTGGGGTTCCCCC
>VXBZ01004863.1:27718-160518 GCA_013399135.1 Heliornis fulica | reverse complement strand
GGGAAAGCAAGTATGTTGAGCACTATGTCAGTTCGAGAGAGCTTGATGAAGGAATTGCAAATCTCACATGACTACGTTATCAATCTCACCATACACATTCCTGATTTCTTCAGTCTAAGGATTTGAGAAGCACTTTGCAGAAAGTACTTTAATGACCTGAGGGAAGGACTTCTTGGATGCATTCTGTGCTTGTTCTATGTGTTTCATTAGATTTATTGTGTCTGAGTTTTGGGGATCTGTAAGGATTTTATAATATTCCCATGAAGTAAGACTAAGTTATCCAATTCCCTCTAGTCCACAATTCAGGAAATATAAGATTTTCAGCCCATTTCACATCTGAAAGTATGAAGCTATTTCTTTACAGATATTTGGGCTTAGGGCCAAAAACAGATGGACAGTTGTGTCTGTACCCATTCCGCCTTCCAGACAATCTTCGAGGATAACCCTATGTTCAGTAAATTACAATTATAGTATGAAAGCTCCCTATGTCTCTAGCATTAATTACAATTACATTTATCTAGTCCTTAGAAATACATTTTTATTACATTTTGAAGGTTTGGGGCTGAGAGTTAAAAAGCTTTAGTCATAGTTGGCAGAAAACTGAGGATTAATTTTTTTTCTTATTATAACTATTATTTAACTACCTAATTATCATTATGCTTCCTAATCCTGAGTATGCAAAAAATTCTAATTTTCTCAGGAAAACTAGGAATTTTGTATTTCATAAGTGAAGCAAAAGAGTGACAGCGTTGTCACCATCCACCTGGTCCACCTTTCAGCTGAACCTGAATCCCCACTAAGCAATGGTGTGAAGGGCAACTTCAGAGCTGTCTGGGATTATCTGCCTTCCTTCTCTTGGAAGCAGGCTTCATGATCTGATAAGTCATGTCAGCAAATGCCTTTTAACACATCTCTCAGCTATGACATACCTCTAATTTAATTGCCTAACAGAGATCAGCAGGACTGGAAGATTCAGAAATGCTCTGATCTCAGGAATCAGGATAAGTAGCACCCTGGCACACCTGTAGCAGACTTAAAATGGGAAGGGGGGAAGGGAGGTAGGACTTTGGGGACAGAACAAGTTACATCTGCATGTATCCAACAGTCAATGGATTTGAGCCATCACCTCAGATGGGGGAGACTGAATGCAGCACTGTATGCTGGAAATTATTTTGAGTGATGGAAGAATGAAGAACTAGCTTAGCTGACACTGTATATAGCAAGGCTGTGGCAAGAAAATGTCAAGTCTGTTAAATTATTAATACAAGGCAGGAGAGTTTTAGGAAGAGAGTGAGAAACCATCCAGCAGTTTGGTTGCTTCAACACTCAAGCCTCATTTCTCTTCCAGCAGGACAGGAATTTGAGCCTGAGACTCCTATACCAGGGCTTTAACACCACTCCACATTTAATCCAAAAGCTATTTCTCTGGTTCTAAGTAGATATAGATACTAAATGACAGAAGGATGCTCATAATCCTAAGGAATAGCAGGCATTTAGTCAACATCAAGACCTAGCCTTTGCATTGCACAGGTGCTGAGAAGGCTATTGAGGCTCCCGTTCTGAGCACAATATGCACCTGCACTTACATCACATTGAAACACCTATTTCAGCACCTCCAATGTTCAATAACATGCAACCAGGTGATGCTGGCAGGTTCTTCAGCCAGAGAACCTTCCTCCTGACTTCTTTAGAAGCCAAAAGCTTTCATTTTCAGCAAAACTGAAAATTCCTGTGAAAAAAACAAGTTTTTCCAAGCCAGTTCTACTCTAGAGCATATTTGCTTATTACACAGTGTATTGTGTGCAGAGTTCCAGCCAGTCACGTACATGGTAAGCACAGTTGTGGCTATGCATGCATATACATAGTCAAACACAGACATGCCAAACAGCATCAATATAAGTTACATACAGCAAGCTACTCATGCAGCCTACGAAACCTGCGGCTTTATCTATGAGATGTTTGGTCCTAAAGGACAAAAGAAAAAGGAAAAGAAAATGTGCTGTAACATCTTATAATGCCAGGTTCTGCTTTGGATTTTTAATTAATGAATTTCCTGAACACTATTTAAAGGAACACTGTATCTCATGCAAGGAGAAAAAGACACTGCTGTCTCTGGGGAGTGTTTTTCAAGGCTTACGCCAGAGAAGAGGCAGAACATGTATCAGCTAGATCATGCTCCTTGTTCTAACAAAGTAGATACAACTTTGGTATATGCGCTGAGTAGGAAATTAGTATGAGGTAATGCTATCATAAATAATTGCTTAAAGCACCTCAGTATTATGGAGGTTGAAATTTCAGTAAAGGAGAAAGGCCTCTAAATGTAAAAGCATGGTGAAGGGTAGCTTTTAAAGTAATTCAGGATTTTTCATTGGATGGTAGCTTTCTACAGTACATTATTTAAAATCCAAGTGTGGAGTACTCTCTAGCTGATATCTGAAGATCAAAGCTGCTATTAGATTTTTTTTCTTTTTTTTTTTAACTGCTGTAAAGGTTCAGCTATTATAAAAGAAATTAAAGGAACTAATGGAACAAATAACATAAAGTAGTCTTCCATCCAACGTAGCAGATCAGTATAACTTGTGAAAGGGTGTTTGTTACAAAAGGCCCCAAAGCTTTTAAATGCATTTTTGGTCTAAAAATTGAATTTCAGGTAGCACAGTTGAAAAATCAAACATTGACTTTAATGAGTGCCATTAAAGATTCACCATTGTTATTGTCAGGATTTATTCTCTCTTCTCTCTGGAAACTAAATTTGAAGCTGAAATGCAAAGGAAACAAGCTACTGCACTCTCGACAAGAATTCTTTGATCACAGAGGCAAACACAAAATGGCTTATTAATGATTGCAGCTCAGTGTTCTGCCTGACCTCAGGGAGAGCAGCTTTTTTAGAATAAGCCACAACTACATTATATAGCTTAACCCTTGAAGGGAAAGCAATTTTTGGGTCTGCAACCTACTGTATTCTGTCAGGACACCACAAAAGCCATTCACCATCACAGCCAGACATAAGGCATCGTAGGATTAGTGCCATTTATCGTGAAAGAGGGTGCAACAGCATCTGGTTCTACTTTTGGACTGGGGAAAAGTTGGATGGAATTACATCTTAGGGAGTAAATTAATCAACAATGAAGTTAGCCTGGCACATTGGTCCTGGATAAAACACCAAGCTGCCCATGAAATGGAAATACACGTGTTTTCACAAAGTCCTTCATGCTGAAAAAAGGAGAAATACGTTGGTACCTGGTGAGATGGGGTTAGTTTTATAGATGTCTCCACTCCAGGATTTAGCATATTGATCATCTGTATCTACAGAAATGATTAATTGTGTCAGCTCATAGGCAATGTGAATGACAAGCCCAAATATTTCATCTGGGTTTGACTAAGGCTAAAGTATACTTTGTATACTTTGTATACTTTAGCTCAGTATACTTTTGTATACTTTGTATACTCTGTAAACAAAGCCCCATTTATTTATAAACTGAATTGCTTAATCCTGAATGCCATGTTCATGTTTCTTTACCACAGAAAAAATTACCACTCCCAGTAGATAAACCTCTGAAAATGATATGTGAAAACAATACAGCCACAAGGTACTGAAAGGTAGACTAAAGCATCACTCAAAGCAAAGAATAAGTAGACATCCAAGTGCTTTTTACCTTGTCCCTTGCTCTCTCCTTTGTGACTTTTCTAATTCTGAACCATGACCTTTCTATATACAATATCCTGAAAGAGACACTCTTACACCTCTTTCTCCTTCCAAATTTCACTGTATTTATCACCAGACCAAAACTTAACAAGTAACAATGGTAGGATAAAATAATCTAAAATTATGTTTATCCCCATCTTCACTAACACAAACACTGAATATCTATTCTTCTTCTGCAATCAAATTTTTTTTTAAACTGGATTACATGAGCCACACCTCTATAAAGGGGAATATGTCTGAATAATGGTTTTATTGTTTGCACTCCAAGGTCGATGTGCAAAATTTCCCTAACCATTAATCAAGACTGTGCAACAAATAAAGGAAATGTGGTAAAAAAACATAGAAATGAACCACTCATTAATAAGTGATGTTGGAATTTGGAAAATCTCTGATGAGAGAAAAGGACAATTGTGATTAAGAAAGGGAGGCAGTCTGCAGAGCGCTAACCTCACAGGTTGGATGGGCACAAAGAGAAATGAAAATAGAGCAATTAGCTCAAATACAAGATATTGATTGCAAAATTAGCCAAGACACTAAGGGAAGAAAAGGGAATGATACTTATTAACTATTTATGTGCCACTACTAGAAATAAATAGTAAATAAGAATACTCAGGATTGCTCACTTGTCAGTATGCATTTGTTGATTAGAATTACAGAAAGCTGGAAGCTTAATGACAAATATTAAAATTTCTGATATTAAAAAAGATAGTACACAAAAGAGAGAAGCAGCCTTCTTTGTCCAAAATGGTTCTTTTTGGGGGGATTTCTAAATTATTGATAAGTTTGATGCCATTATCTTTAATCCATATAGAGCAATTTCTCTTCTTGTCAATCTTCTGGTTAGGTTGTTTACATTGTTTACTAACATCCAGATTAGGGTCTCATAGACCAAAAAGGTTGGATTCTGCATGTTTATATTACAGCATACAGATAAAGACTGAGTAAAAGGAGAGGAAAACATTATATGACATGCAGAAATGAGATTTAATACATGGCAAATATCAGAAATCTCATGAGATTACCATAAATATTTTTTTGCTTACCAAATGGAATGTAGTAACTAGGTGGTTATCAGTTCCACAGGGGAATATATGATTATGGTTTTATTTAGTCTGCTGTATGCAAATAGGATTATACAAATACAATACTACACAAAACTCAGAATAATTATGTTCAAATCAGGAAGGAGAAAGTTTTAAGGAGAAATATGTGAATGCTAGTAAAAATATGGCACTGACAATTTGTCTAAGACAATTTTTAAGGAAAAACAAAAATAATATTAGTAAAATAGTGACACTGAAGACATCAAGGAAGTTGGCATCACTAACTTTTAAAACTAGCTATCAACTAAAGCATAAGAAAAGGGAAAGTTAAATAGCTGAGCTGATAGCAATAAATATACAAATTATATCCAAAATCATGGAAAATTCATAAGGAACAAAAAAAAGAAAGTATTATATGTGGAAAAATCTCTCATTAGCATATTTAAGACAGAAAGTAATGGCTTTTTTTTCAAGAAAATATGGATCAAAATGATACTACCAATGATATTTCCCAGTAGCTAGATAAAAATATTAATTTTTTTCAAAGATACCAGAGAAGAAAAGAAATATTCAATATTTTTGTTATGCATTTGGAAAAGATGCTCAATACTTATAATACACATGTGTCACATGATGGTGTCATGATTTACGCAGGCAGGTGACTAAAACGACCACACAGTTTTTTGCTCACTCACCCTCCCTATAAAAAAAAAATCTCCTATCAAAAACCACAAATAGGCTTCAATTCTAATCTAATGAGCAATGTGAGAACCACAAAAAAAAAAAAAAAAACAAAACAAACAACCCTGCTGAATATTTACTCAGACTGCTCATTTTTGGGGAATCTTCTGATCTCAGATATTACTGTTTCAAAGCCAAAGAGTTCATGGCCTAATTTATTTTATGTGAACATCTGTGTGATAATTTTTCTTGGGCCCTTTCAAGAAGAAAAACCGTATCAAGCATTTGCTGTTTCAGCTATACTTAAAATTATAGACTCATTAAGGTTGGAAAAGACCTCCAAGATCATCCAGTCCAACTGTCCCCCTACCACCTCTATTACTCACTAAACCATGTCCCGAATTACCTCATCATCCTTTCCTTAAACACCCCGAGGGACGGTGACTCCACCACCTTCCCGGGAAACCTGTTCCAGTGCCTGACCACTCTTTCTGGGAAGAAATTTCTCCTCATTTCTAATGTGAGCCTCCCCTGGTGCAACTTGCAGCCATTCCCTCTCTTCCCATCACTAGTTATCTGTGAGAAAAGGCTGACCCCCTGTTTGTTGACCACAAATTCCTTTCAGGTAGTTGTAGAGAGCACTTGAAACGGTCACTACTGATCCAGGCTGAGAAAAGACTCAGTTTACCATGTTCACTTAATGTAAAGATAGATGAAGTCATGTAAACTTGGAGTTCTGTTCCAGCAAAAGTAGCTACAGAGCATACACACCTGTCTATCTTCCTTGATTTGCAGGTCTGCTCAAATCTACTTTTGAGTGCCCAGACCCCTGTTTTCTAAAATTTTCTCTGAGAGAATTTCAGTTGTAAAGTTTTTCTCCCAGATGTCAGAATCCTTCACCAAGAACTTTTACATCACCCATGCCTATCACCTGTCATGGGAATGTCTGAAAGTTGCATGGTATTTATAAAAATACTTTAATTTCTGCAGAAAAATGCACCAGCAAGGTAAATGCAGAAAGCAAAGCAAAAAAACAAACAAAAAATTTTGAATGCTGCTTTGTACTACATGGAATTCATTCCACAATATATATCAAGGGAATTAATGGGGAAAGTAACCTACAACAGAGTGACATTAAAAGGGAGCAGCAGATTCAGCCTGCACGTTAGGTAAACAAATGAAACAACACTCAGCATACAGACACAGCAACACTAAACCCTCCAGAGGGAACCCTGGCATTCAGGCAATTAATCCAATAAGAGAGACAAAGATGAGTGACCAAACCCTTGGCCATTAGTGCTGTATTCATATAAATGCAATTCCTCTATGTGACTGTGACAAAAGAAAATGGAATATACATTTCGTAAACAGCCAGCTCAGACAAGATAGTTTATATATATTTCTCTCTGTAATGGGAAAGGAATTAGGTTTTCACATCCCAAGTTGTCAGGTATAGAAAAATATTACTTTTTCATCGAGGGGAAAACCCCAAACAAAACACAACAGGAAAAGGTAAAAATAGTGCACGATGTACTTCACTTCTGCTCTCTCTGAAACACTGAAATGCTCCAAGTCATTAGGCTGTAAAGCTATCAAGGACTCCTTCCTGCAGTCCTCGCATTTATTTACATAATGTTTAGGTGCAGAACCAATTTTGTGTGACTAATTACACAACACAAATAATGAATTCTAAGCTCTAGTCACTACAAAAAAAAACCCAAACAGTCAGGCAAGTAACTATTGGCTTCGTCCATGAGTCCATAATATGCCTTTCATTGTAGGATCCCAGCACCTCTGTCCATAATATGCCTTTCATTGTAGGATCCCAGACAAAATCTCTAAAATTTCCATCACAGGTTATTTGTAAATAAGAAGACAGCTGATATTTACCACTTCCTGACATGCTATTTAAGTAGATCTATTGAACATTAAAAGTCTTTTTTTTTTTTTCTCCTTAGCAGTATCAGCATTTTTCGAAGTTGTTAATTGGATGGAGAATACAATATGTGCATTCTATTTTAGATAGGTTTGCCAGCCTTGGTTGCAGGGATTAAGAGATTCTGGTTAATACACCATCAGTGCTAAGGACATGCCTAGTTTGAATTTGTATTAAGAATCATTTCAATATTCTGGGATGAGCTGTAAATCTTGGATGAGAATTTTGTTCCCTCCTACCAGCTAAATGGTTTGTGGAAACTCAAGTGCTGCTGCCACGCTTCACTGATGTGCTTGCAATGAGTTTGTGAGAAATAAGGAATCAAAGTAAAGTGTTTCTACAAAGCAGAGATGGGAAACAGGTATACAGTTTCTTCAGAAAATCTTTTGCGCTTATTACTCATAAGATACTAAGCTAAACAGGGTGATAAAGAATGCAACTCATTCGACAAAAAACAGTACAGCATCACAATGCAGTCTGTGCTGAGAAAACAATCGGTATGATATAATGCCATCATAAACCCTTTAAAAATAAATCATATAACTTCTTGATTCTATTGCTGCTTCCATATTTCAGTCTTCAGTGCAGAAACTTTTATTGCTGCAACATAATTTGCAGGAGGCAGTCACTGTGTTACTCAAGGTAACGATGGTTTATATTACTTCTATCCTCTACAGTGAATTCAGATTGAGTGCCTTACTGTCTGTTTTCAGTGGTTGTATTATTCATCCCCATTGAAAAAAAAACAGAATTATGGGTGAAACTTGGGGAAATGATTCAAGGCTGTATTTTAAGGGCTTTCAGATTCCTCAAAGAATCCTCAAAGACCTCAAGATGAGTCCATTACAGGTCAAGACACTTGTGCATAGATTTTGTGACTACCCAGCTTCCAGCAGCATGGAAGTCAATACTGATAGGGTTTATCTGCGTGCTTGTTGGTGCAGTCCCCTCCCATATGAACTCCTGGGGGTGGCTGTGTGCTTCCAAGAAAACAGGGGGTATGTCCACTCAGCAGACAGCAGACATCGGATATGTTTATTTGCAATCCAGGGGGACCAAAGGATGTATCACATACAAGTGTTTCTGAGCAGATCTTGCTGGAGTAGTAGTAAGCCATGAGAGTTACCTAATGCCTCAAAATGTTTGCTACCAGATCCTCTGGTGAAGACAAAATCTCACTGACCACTGTTTCACTGTACAGAAACGTGTGCTAATATTGTAATTAATACCAACACAGTTAGCAGTGAAATTCTTAACTTTTAGGTGTAGTTCTTTTTCTGCTGTTTTGCTTTATGAGAAGCTCTTATCTAAATCATTTAAGACAAGAAGATGTGATTAAGATAAATACCTTCTATCGATACAAAGTTGGCCAATAATAAGTGAATCTTGGTCAGGAGTGGAATGTGGAAGTAAGCTCCACTCAGGAAGGGTATAGTAAAGCATAACAATCCTTTGATTTAAATGCCTGAGGTGCTCGTCATTAATGCCCTGCCAGTCAAACCTGGAATTATTCAGAATGCCCAGCAGGAACATTTCCAGTAATTTGAACAACAAATTAACCGTATCTTTTATTTATATCAGGATAGCAACCACCACTTCCATTCAGGCTAACCCTATGTCTGGGAGACTGTTCCTCAGTCTTTAAAATGCCAGCTTGCCTTTTTGTACAGTCAGCATATTAGGAACATTCTCTTTTTTATCTTTTACAAAGAGGATATTGTTGTTTTAGTGGACAGATTGTTTGGAGAATTTAACCTTAAGTGAATAAACCTTTGAGGTAGAGTTTGGTTCTCTTAAAAACTTATGTTCCTATATTCTTTAGGTACTTCTGATTGTTTCTAAGGAAGTGGTATTACTTTATGAAAATTGGGGCGGGTGGAGGAGAAGAAACAGTGGAATCTTTAGAAGAAAAATGCATTTTCAAGCCTAAGTAAAAACATAGTCTGATGATTACTTTCAGCACAGTGATATTTTATCTCTCTGATGAACAACATCATTTTTTTCAGCTTTGTATCTCTAGAGATACAAAGTTCTTTTATCAGCAGCACACTTAGGGTAGAACATGCCCCCATACTGAACATTCTAAAGAACTCTTTCCTTAGGTTAATTCTTTCTGGCGTCGAAAACACCAGACATTTCTCAAGTTGGAAAAGTTTCTTTTCAAGAACATAAATGATTAGTGTGCGTAGTTCTTCACAGTAAAGCTTATAAGGGATGAAAATTCAAGTTATTCAATAAGCACCTAGATGCCAAGGTCCAGATGTATGGTAAAGCACTCACAAACAAGTTTTGATGCAGCTGGTTATAAATCAAATAAGATTTATAATATATTTGTGTACAAATGACCTTTTTTGGTTGTGGGGTTTGTTTGTTTTTTCCACAGATAGCTTGGGAAATGATATAATTAGGGTATATTTGCTTGTAGAACTGACTATTGCAAGTGCTGTGCCAAAGGAAGAGGTAGTAGGCTTTATTTTTTTTCTCTCTTCACTTTTTAAAGTGAAACATCCTTTAAAAGATCTAGTGTTTTTTGATAAGTCAGTATACAATTTGTCTAGTCACTTCTCGGAAGAAAGCAATCTTGAGTTGCTACCAAGTTCTGGAAAACAGTGCTCTGGGACTCATTCTGCTCTGTTCAATATTTGTTCATTCTTTGAATTATCTGTAATACATATTTCTTTACTTTTTCTACATGGCTATTATTGCTCACACTTCCCGGGCACGATGTCAAACGCACTTCATAGCAGCTTTCCCCTTGATGGAGGAAGGCAGAACTATCCTCCAGGTGGAAAGCAGTTCTGTATCTCAGCTCATAAAAATCATGTATCTGCCTGGTTAAAATGTTACTATGCCTTAAAAAAAAAAAAAAAGGCTTAATACTATTTTAGGAAGTATAAACACATAACACATACCATATAAATGATATAACAGGAAATACAAAAGGGACAGCATACTATTTACCGGACTGAAGAATTGGATAAGTGGGCCAGCTTCAGATCTTGCTGTCCTTTTCAGACTCCCTTTTTCTCGACTTTTTACTGAAAAATAGCTCTCCACTTATCACTGAGAATTCTCAGATCATTTTCCCGGGCCTTACAGGATTATACTTCTGAAACAAGACTTCCTCCAGAATCCAAATGCCTGGAAACAGAATCATTAATTTCTGAACAAGATAGAAGTTTTGCCTGGACTGATTCCTTATGGATTTTGGATTACATACAAGGCAAATTCCTTCTAGCATACATAGCAAGTCCCTTTTTCGCAATCAGTGCAAAAAAATAATAATAATTTCAGTTCATGCTCAGAAGGCTCCAACACTAGGTTTCTGTATGTTGCAAAGAAGCTTGAAAAAGTATTCAGCTGGGGTAGTGGATATGTCTCGTGTGAGCCCAAACTGATGGAGACAATTTCCTTTGTATTTTGTAATCCAGAGTCAGTGCAGATATTTTACTTTGCTTTGTGCCATGCCATGAATTTCAGGTTAAACTGGTCAGCTGGAAATGTTACGTGACTTAAGTACCACGATATTTTTTTTCAGGTTAGCTGCTTGACAATGCCTACTTGTAGCTGCCTAGAAAGATTTTAAAATATTCCTCCGCTTAATTTGTCAGAGAAAATGGTTGCAGTTAGTGCAAGACATGTAAAAATAGAGCAACACTGACCTCCTTTCTTTGCTTAATCTTGTGCAAATGCTTATATTATAAATTATTATATTATAAATGATGTAATGAATACCACCACCAAAGGTATTTCATATGTTTACCTTATTTAAGAAAGGATGTTGTAAGCAGCCATAAGGAGTGCCCAGCCAATACAGATCTATACATGCTTGGCTGAGCAAAAGTGGAGTTAGGCCTTTGTTCCAGAAAGATAAGGAAAACATGAAGTGAAATTAAGAAGCATTTTATTCTACCTTAAAGATATATTTGTAGACCTGATGCAGTCAACTGAAATTTTAAGGAGAGTTTCATAAGATGTTGTGGTTTTACCCCAGTTGGCAACTGAATACCATACAGCTGCTTGTTCACAGCCCCCTGCCCACAGTGGGATGTGGTAGAAAGTTGGATGAGAAAAACTCATGGGTTGAAAGGTAATTTAATAGGTAAACCAACAGCTTCTTATGCAAGCAAAGCAAAATAAGGAATTAATTCCCCATCTCCCATGGACAGACAGGTGTTCAGCCATCCCTGGAAAGCAGGACTCAATCACACAAAATGATTACTTGGGAAGACAAATGCCATTGCCTTGAATGTGCCTCTTTCTCCTTCTTCCTCAGATTTATACGCTAATATAAATAACATCACATAGTATGAAAGATCCCTTTGGTCAGTTGGGGTCAGCTGTCCTGACTCCGTCATCTCCTAACTTCTTGTGCACCTTTAGAGTACTCACTGATGGGAGTAAGAAGCAAAAAAATCCTAAAAGCAAGGATTTAAAATCTTTGCATAAAAGCAAGAACTGTGTAAAAGGTGGAGAACAACTGGAAAAAGGTATTAACTGTGCTGCTTTGTTCTGCAGTTGCGGTGAAGAGATTGCCAAACCAAGTAAGATATTTCTGAAAGAAGCTGCTTCTGAAGCAACTTAATGTTTTAGTAGTTTTCAGTTAAATCAAGCAAAGGGAATTAACAAAGAACTTCTGTGTTAATGGTCTGGAAAGTGCTGCACTCCCTGAAAAAATGAAGAATAAAGGTGATTTGCTTTCTTATTCAATGGTATTTTGAAAAAAGATGATCACAGAACATTAATGATGATGATGAAGTGGTGCAAAGGAGGAATGACGGAGTTACAGCTATTTCATTAGGAAATCTGCTGGTGCTTGCACAATAAAGGAGAAGACTGTAGGAGTGGTGCTAACGGAAAACTCAGAAGAAATCCTTGGAAGTCCAGCGTGAGTTGCCATGAAGGCTGCCAATGCAAAGAGAGAGTCACCATATCCAACACAATAAAAACCAAACTAATTAAAAAAAAGGACTTTTTGTTAGAAAGGCATGATTTGCTCAGAATTTCATTACAAAAAACATATAAGGCACCTGCATGTTTTATGGCAAATCATGGTAAAATTTCCCAGAGGAAATTTCCCAGAGGGAACCAGAATTTGGCAGGGAAGGTGAGGCAGAAAAGGACTATACTGAATTACATCACTTGCAAGAGCCAAAAGACAAAATGTCCAGCACTGTTTTCTCAGGGAAGGTCTTCAACAAGGAATGCTCACCAAAACAGGACTATCAGACACACTGGGAATTGGACAGCTTCTCTTTTTTGACATTTGAGGATTGTTTTTAAGATTCACACTGGGGAGCCCTGAGAATATACTCACCACCGGGTAAGTCTGAAAGAGACAGGCAGCTAAGGCGAGACTGAAGTTTTGCAAAGATGGGTTTAGCTCCTTTCATGGAATATGTGAGTTAAATACAAACTGTGTAGACAAACACAGAGTTGAAGAGGATAAAATTTACAGGGAAAAAAAAAAACAAACCAACCCAAAACCAAATCAGTTAAAAAGCTGTTGAGTCACTGACTTTATCGAAGGACAGGAACCATAAAAAAAATAAGGTAAACCTGAGGTTGGCTTTACAAACACAGCACAACTGCATCCAGCAACTCCTAAAAATATTCCTTGCAACCTGCAGAGTCCTCAGAGGAACTAGGAGGGACATTCTCTGCTCATTTGAAAGGTCAGAAGTGGGAAGGAGTGAGGTAGAAGTGGGAAAACTCTATCTGCAGATCCAAATGATTGAACTAAATACCTAGAACACAAATCTCTACTCTAGTAAAGCATTTAATGTCAATAATTTTGCTGTGCTGGATGTTTCATCAGGGCTCTGACACGTAGCAGAACATACCTGCAGGAATTTTTCAAGTCTGCATTGGAAATACTGCTTCTATGGGCAATTTGAATTGTGGGCAGCATCAAAGATATAGCCAGAAAAAAATCATCCTTTTTCACATATATATTGCAGAATACAAAAGGTTACACAGACTATGTTTTTATCTTGGGAAAACATAAGACAGAGGTGGAGAATGACCAGAAACTTCAAAAATTTAGAGAGAATCTGTTGCTGATCTAAATCTAAACAAACAGTTAAATTTTTGTGACATAACTTGTCATTTGTACTACTTACCTCAACACTACTATACAGAATAATGGAATTCTCAGAGTAATCTTCATTAGATGAAAGATTAAACAACCATCAAAACTAAAAATATTCTGAGATGGAAGAGCTATTGGCAAAACACATGAAAGGAAAATTATGAAAGATAAAGAAAAGTCAATTAATGGTGACTATAAGCAAGATACAACATTAACAAGGAGAAGCATCCTGGAATTTAATGAGACGAAGAGTGTGTCATTTAATGTATTCAGTGACATTTCCTTACTGATTAAAAAAAAGAAAGAAAAGACCTCAAATACATGAAAAGGTAGGTAAAATTTTTGACATGGATAATAAAGTCTTTTAAAAGTACCATTTTTATTATTCACAAAATAAAAGAAGAAAAAGGTCACTTGGTTCTCCTGCCAGTTCAGGCACAGACACTCTCCAACATTTTTAACATTTCTTTTTCTGTATAGTTTCAAGTGCTCCAGGCGATGAGAGTCCCACCACTTACCTCTCTCTGGAAACTGCTCTGCAGCTTCATACATCTCTCTGTCAGGGAGCCCTTCCTAATGCTCTCTTTAAATATTTTGCATTTAATTTCGTCCATTTTCTCTCATAATTACACAATTTACTACTATAAATAATAACTTTGTCTCAATTTGTGCAACTTGAATTAATGTCATCTTTCTTTTCTCTGATTTATCAATAGCTTTCTGGTAAAATGATAATGAAATGAGAGCAATTCTCTGGGCTTAACAATATGCCTAGACCCATTACATTTAAGTGAGGGGAACCAAATCTGGCTCCAGATGGATACTGATAGGTCTCCTAAAACAACACCTCACGATTTCCTAACCTTGCTCAAGAGTGGTGTAGATTAGTCTGAGAGAATCAAGATGCTAACAGAGCTACAGTGTTTTGGACAGATCGGTTTGGTGAAGCAGCCCACTGACCGACACATCCTAGAGACTTGGAGGGAAGCAGGTAGGTTAGATCCTCAAGAAACACAAAGGCAATCCCACACCCTATCTCAGTAGCTAAATTATAGATGTTCCAAGTTGAGGAAAAAGAAAACCTCAACTTCAAAGTTCTATGCTTTCACACACACAGGCAGAGATGACACAATTCAGCTTCTAATACACCAATGTGCTCATTCTCTAAGCATTAAGAAGAAGGTACAGTTCATATTTACAATCCTTCCCTGGATCTGGGCTTACCAATGCTCTCTAAACCAAATGACTACCGACCCTTCTTTACCAAAAGACTAGAAAAGATCATAACCTCATTAATAACTTTTAAGTTTTTTGTGCTTACAATATTCACTGGATGTGGATTACTATGATAAAAGTAATCTGACGGATTTTATATTAAATCCCATCTCCCAGACTACAGGCGTCAGATTGCCATTGGAAAGTTCCTTGAGTGCACAGTGTAGCAGGAGGCATCAGATGAAAACCCTGTACTGACAAAGTGCAGTACAGTAAAAAATTTCAGGAAATAGAAAGAAAAAAAATAATAAAAGAATAAGCAAGGGAAGCGTTCAAAAAGACAGAAGAAAAAGTGTGCGACCCAAAGTAGAATAATCACCAGAAGGGTCACCAAGGTCAGAATAATATATTTTTTAAAAGCCTGCAGACAGTGTATAAAGGCTGCAATAAACATTCAAGATAAACTAAAAGGCATATTTCACAAAAAGCAGTTGAGCTTGAAAGCACAAGCTCTGGTGTTCCCTGTACTACTCTGACCTTCTATTGTCCAACATTCAACTTTATCTCAGACGTCATCCCCATAATAATCTGCTGCCCCAAGCCTGGAGTAGAAATAATAAAAAATTCCCACTTCAGTTCACCAGATAACATCATATTCCCACTAATGTTTTGACCCAGAACATTCTCTTCAGTCTTACAGTGAACATGTAGCATGATTGCTTGTACTATACTCTGACACAATAGCTAAGTAATCTCTCGTTGATTCACTCTGGAAAAAAAAGTAATCTCTCGTTGATTCACTCTGGAAAAAAAAGTTTTGGCTAGCTTTTTGGGTTTTGCAATGTAGGTGGTTTATTATGGTTTTGCACTTTTCAAATGTTTCTGAGACTTTTCTGTAAGGACTGAAATTATCTCAGGACTGGATACACCTACCTCACACACAGCTAAATGAAATGAGAACAGAAAGAGCAGGCTAGTGCATCACAATCCAGGAAAATTAGACTGGAGTCAATAGGAAACAAATATGGAAGTAGTTTGAACACAGATGTAAATCAATAATCATGTTACAGAGAGGAAACTGGGCAGCTGAACTTTTTATATTAATTTTGGGGAAAAAACTTTTCTGCTGAAAAACTACATATAAATATTTAACCCAAAGAAGGGGCAAGAAAATTAATTAAAATACTACCACTGTGGGATATAGTGGGAGGCAACTTCATTGGAAACAGAGTTAAATTAGCAAATACATGTTATATTCATCTTAATAAGAAAAACTATTTTTCATTCTGGTTTCACTGAAAAGCATGAAAATGTATAAGATCATTAGACAATACATAAAAAACTCCACTATCATTATGCTTTATAAAATATGAGGCCATTATATATGCAAATTAACATAATGGATGACCAGATAGTTTTAAATTTGATCCTGTGTTTCTGCACAACAGAGATCTTTGTGATTAAAGAGGACTCCCAGTTAACTTACAGTTCATCTCATGCTCAGGTATTTTGCTGGAGGGTATCTCAGTGTTTCAGCATCCTGATAAGACAAGGGGAAAAAAATCCAGCTTCTTCCAAAACAGTGAAAGTTCTCACTCAGACGCCAGTGGAACCAGGATTTCATGCTATTTGTATGTGATGCCAAGAATAAAGTTGAGTTGATCTGTAATAAAATATAAATGGAATCATTACTAAGGAAACCTCAGTGCAGTTTCTATGAGTCTACAGGAATGTAGTTGGGAAGCTATTAGCAAGGTTGACTCCAAAACTCAACTCTCTAAGTCTAGGTTAAAAAGACAGAAGATGTAAGGTAGTATGAGCTTGTAACCTGCAGGTTTTCAAGTGGTGTTTGCTGAGATTGGAAGCCAGATCAAAAAGACCATTAATATTTAAAAGCTTGTTTCTGTATAATAGCATTATTAGACAGCTTCTTTCAGGAACAATAAAAAAACCAGATGCTGTCCTGCAGGGCCTGCAGCAGTTAAATGACCCTGCCCTTTCAAACAGAACATTTCCTAGACTCTAAATAAGACAGATAAGCTTTTTTTTTAAAAAAAAAACAAAAACAAAAAAAAAAACCAAAAAACCAAAAAAACCCCACACCCAAACCTACAAACCTTTCATTGTTTTATTGTGCAGGTTATTTCTAGCTTTAAGATCAAGTGCTATGTTTATGAAATTGAAAGTTCTTATCTTCACCTCTAGTTACTTGTCCTGAAAAGTAGCAAATATGTGAACCAGTGAGTCCCTGATGGGGCAAATCTACTCAACAGATGGACACAGTAAATAGAGCCTATTGTAAAAAAAGCCCATAAACAGTAAGTTATGATTGTCTGCTGGATAGATACCAGGTCTTGGAAAATTCCTGGAGCAGACACTTACTTGTGTCTGGTTAGAGGTCAGTTAAGGTCAGGGGGTGCAAACATGTAAAAGGTGAAATCATTTAAATATTTTTGTCAGCAGATAGGAAAGTCAAGCAACCCTGAAAAAGTCAATTTAATCACAGCCTCATAGTCTGGTAAGTAGACAACTATGAATTACGTATCGGCTTCACATCTCAATCCCTAGAGTGTAGCTGCTCACACAAAAGTTACACTATTTGTTTTTAAACTTCTACATCATACCTTAAGCTTAAAACACACAACAGTTAGTGTTAGAGACTTTTACAGGGCATATGTTTCGTCAAGGAGGAGCAACACGCATTTTTGTGGATTCTTTATTATTTGCTGCATACAGCCATACAAGGAATTTTTCTCATGCACTTCTCAAAGAGACCTGATTCCTGAAAACATCTGCTGAAATAACGCATTGACAGGTTTTCAGTTCTGATTTTCTTTACAGTACTTTGTTTAACTACTTTATTTTGATTTTCCTGACAGCAAAACACTATTTTGGCTCTGAAAAATGCAGTGCAACCTGTACGGGCTTCTTTTATTTATGTTGGCTTACACTCTGCTATCCATAAATATTTTAAAAGATGAAGTAGGTGGATTACAGCCCACCTACTTTTTTTTTTCTTCCTTTTTTTTTTTTTTTTTGATACAAACACGTTTAAAATTGCAGGAATGTCTGGTGAGTGAGGCTTGAAAGTCTCTCTGGATCTCTATCACCTATTCAGAAAGACCAGGAAAACGTCAGAAGTGAGCCTATCTGTGTAACCATGACAACAAGTACTTGTATATAATGCTTATCTATATAGTATAGTTTCTGATTCCTTCAAGAGTTCAGGCAGTCATAGGCTGAATTCTTTGGTTATCTGAGCCGTGTCAAATGGCTCAGACAAAGGAGGTAAGTATTGCCGGGAAGTGTAAACACTGTTTTACACTGAAGAATGAATGAGCAAATGGGCTGAATGGTGGAACAGACAGGGCTGAGTTTGGAAAGTGGGGAAGAAAACAGAATGAGGTGTTGGTTCTTTTTCAGTGATTAATATTTGACAGATTGATTTAAGAGAGACATTCTAGTGCTACTCATCATCAAATTAGAGCCTAGCAGATAATACATGTGGATTTTGGGGGACCTGAGATTTTATGGACAGAGCATACAATGGGAAGCGTTATGCCATCTGAGTGAAAAAAGGCTAGTTAATCAATAATTAAAAGAAACATATCAAATTGAGGTTAGCATTAAGTTATTTAGGGAATGATAAATTCTCAGTTCTGTGACTTCCTAGATTCCTTTCTATTTTTTTTTTATAAACTGTTTATCATTTTGCGTAAAACAAGGATGAATTCTGATAATGTTTTTGAAGCAATACGTAAGATGAACTATGATTGCATGCTCCATGGTAATTTTATTTTTAGTAGTGTTAAAATTTATTTTTATAACCATTATGCTCCTTTTACACAGAGATATTTACTCTCAATCAAATATTTATGGTCTATTATAATCTACCATAGGAGTATGTTACTAATATCCTCATAGCTCCCTGTGTGGAAGTTGAGAAAATCGTCTCTGAAACTTTGCTTCAAATTTCAAGTGCTGGGATTTTATAGCAGTGAGAACTCTGCCCTCCCGCTCCCTTACAAATGTCAAAGAATACAATTCAATACAATATAAAAGAAGACTTTTCCGTATAAGGTTGTTGCTTTTTTATTCTTCTTTCCCCTTTCTTCTTTTTTTCCTCAAAAAAAGTTTAGCCCAATTAACTTCTAGCTCCTGCAGAATTCCCCTTTGGTAAGAGCTGTGGGCAGGCAGGTTTTGCCTTACAAAAATTAGGCAGAATAAATAGGTCAAAAAATCAGGCTAATAATTACAAAGCTAATTATAACCTTAACAAAAGAACATGTGCTACCGCTACCTGATAGCAGAGTATTTCTCATGGCTGTAGTTAAAAAAGAAAAAAAAAAAAGACCCAGAAAAGTAGATAAGGAAATTAGATTTTTAATCTGCTTTTGGCAAAATAAGAAAAATATTGACAAGAAACACAGAACATCTAAAGGTTAAAGGAAAGATAAGAAAATATAAACCTTTTGCATTTCTTCCTTCATTTTGTGAAGGCAGAACAAATATATCAAAAATTAAAATTAAGTAATTAGCCTCAAATTAATTTTGTTATGTTTTTAATATGAAAACTTACATTCCTTTGTTTCAATGTATAAAGCATTTTTTAGATTTGAAATGACTTTTCACTGAAGACCACACAAAACTAACACAATTTCAGTTTTCAGAGGAAAAAAGCCTTCTAGATCACCAAAATTGCTTTGGAAAGGACAAATATACACTATAACATTTGAAGCAACTATCCAATTTCTTTTAATTTTTCTCTCTCTTTTTTTTTTCCCAGAAAATACAGCAATTAAGGGAGACATATCTACTCACACATTATGATAATTATAACTCAGAAAATATATCACTGACCAGGCCAAGCAATTTCTGAGCTTGATCAAGAAGGATAAATAACTTTTTCTTGTCTCTCTCCGTAGCAATTCTTACTTTGATTCCCAAATGTGTGTGCTAGGAAAGGCAACTATGTGGCAGAAATTGAATTGGCAGAATTGGTTTTCCCCTTTTTCCTCCTTCTCTATCTGAGGACATGTAATTCAGTACTCGGGGTGCAAGTGGTGAAATCAAATATAACCTCATTTCATCCAGTGCTTACACATGAAGTTTCAATACAATCAGATCTCAACCAACCCAGTCAAACATGCTTATTCAAGTCATTACAATATAATTCCCCACTAGTCTACCTCTTACCAGGCTTAAAAAGTTACTAATGCTGAACCTGCCTGTAGGAAGCGGGGGGAACTTTTACAAATGTTACAATAGCTCGTAAAAAATTAATACTGGCAGAAATGCCAAAGGTAGGATGCAACTTGGTGCAAATTATGATTTACAATTACCATGTAGACTGTGCTCGTCTCAGAAACCATAGTGTGATAAGACATAAGATTTTAATAGAGCAGAGCCCTGTTTTAAAAATTAACAGTAGTCAGCAGATAAGGAGAAAACTGTCTATTCTGTCCACATGCCCTTTTGGGGCCAAAACAAGTCAAACGGCTCCTGGACAATCTCACAGAGAAAGTTAATTTGGTTTTACTTTTTCCCAAAGGCTTCCCTGTATTGGTGATCTTTGGCTATAAGGATGTATAGTGCAAAGGAGCACTTTTCCCCTTTGCCACCAAAACAGCAAGGATCCCCTCTGGCTTTATGACCTCTTCTGTGACTTCTGTGACTCCCCTCTGTACTTTTTTTCCCTGTTCTGCCATTTTTATTCATCTTCAGGATTATTCACAGAAGTGACCTGATAGACTATCCACCTCCATACTGTCTGAGAATGACCAGATGAAGAAGGACCAACCAGACCAGCCAGAAAATGCAGTAGACAAAATAAGTACATCAAGTCCAGGGGGAATGGCTGTAAGAGACAGCTTGCCAGGTCTCCGTATCCTGTACAGACCCATGACTGATAAGACACCTTAAATTCTGAGAACATCAACACAAAGCTACATTTTTCTCACAATTTATTATCCTGCCAACAGCTCTCCTTCTGGTTATCTATTTTGTCAGTTAGAAAAGCCTCTGCTGTGTTCAGAGGCTTTCTCGGAGCTAAAATTAACCTCTTCCTATCTGTTTAAATGGCTTGCTTAGCTAAGCTAGGATGTTACTGCCATGTTTTCACCCCAGTCAAGAACTGAACACCACGCAGCCACTCTCTAAAAGGGGGAGGGCGGAGGAAGGGACAGAAAAGAAAACCAACAAAGACAGACAAACCTTATGGGTTGGCACCTCACTGCTCTACCCTCCAGGCCACACTTCCTCAGTTTGCCCACCAGGATGCTGTGGGCAATGTGCCAAATGCTTTACTGAGGTCAAGGAAAACCACATCCACTGCCCTACCACCATCAGTCCACCTGGTTATAACCTTGTAAAAGGCTATTAGGTCAGTCAGACATGACTTCCCCTTGGTAAAACTATGCTGACTACTCCTAACAGCCCTCTCTCATCCTCGATGTGCCTTGAGACAGCACCAAAGATAAGTTGTTCCATTAACAAACGAGTGTCTCACAGAAATGCACAACTCAGGCCATACAGCTCAGAACCACCTAGGTAACAGACCTTCCCCAAAACTGTGCATGCTGAAGCAGTGCCCTCCTCCCTCACCAGTCACCCTTTGTATTGAGCATGATGTAATTGGTATGGAATAATCTGGTACATTTTGTGTCACCTGTTCTGGCCATGCCCCCACCCAGCTTCCTGAGTGCCCCCTTGCCCCTTCCCTTCTCATTAGCAGGACAGTATGAACAATTGAGAAGTCCTTGTCTGCTCAGCAACAACTAGAACATCAGCATGCTATCAGCACTGCTCTCATCCTAACTCCCAAACACTGCACTGCACCAGCTGCTAGAAAGAACATTAACTCTACCCTAGCTGAAAAAACAGGACAGTTAACAAGTAACCCCAATGTGGCAAAAAGACTTTGGTTACATTAATTTTGCTGCCTTGACTTCTTCCAATATTACCCTAGAATTACAGCGTATATGCCTATGATCTTCTGTCTTGAACAACACTCATCAAAACAGTCTCATTAAAACACATTTTCCTAAGTCTTGAGGTTAAGTTCAGGCCTTGGGTCAGAAATTGTCGATCTATTTTCAGTCATTGGGAAAACATAGCAAAAAGATCTTATTTAATTTTGATTCTTTTTGCTGCTTGGCTTTTTAGGCACTTATATGCTGCAAAATGTCGTCTCTGATTTCCCGTGGAGACAGGTAACTGGACATTGACCTTTCCCATGTTAGGTCTGGGGCTGGGTTTTCAGCAAAGGCAATGGATGTTTTACACTTCTGCATCAGGCATTAGCCGAGATCACTCATGTGCAGTGGAAAATGTGTAGTGTTGCTTTACCAGGCTTCTGCTTCAAAAATTATCCTCCTAATCTTTAATTATACTATGATTGTTAAAAGCTGTCTAGGACAGTTCATACAGAAAACAGACCACATAAGGTTACCATAGATATTTTTTTCCCTGGGTATAGAGTTTTATATTAAAACAAGCAAATAGGGGAAAAAAATAAAAGCTTATTAGCATTTATTTCATAGTACTGAAATATATTTCTTTGTAATGAAAGGGGTTATACTTCTCTTTCTGGGCAATTTTTCTATATTAAATTGATATTTTTTGTGTAAAAACACATTTTAGAGCATTTAAAATGTTAATATAGAAACAAAATATTCAGTCTCATCAAAGAAATGCTTCCCTTTATATTGTTATAGCATGTATCAATGCCAATGTATCCCATTTTCTAAATGCCACCACTCAGTTTCCCAGGGAAAGCTGTGTTCCAGTGTTTCATACACACAATGTACTTATCTGACTACGACAGTGGGTTTCTATACATACAGTTAAGTTGCTTCTCATTAAAACAAAACAAAAAATTAATCACTAAATATGTATGTTCCTACTGTTAACACTAAACTGAATTCACTCCAAATCCCAGACATATGACACCATGCTCTTTTGTAAGCAAACTCCTGTTTTTGATGGTTTGGATGAAAAGTAAATACTGAGTATTTGATGAGTATTTGAACTGAGGGGCAGTTAGCATAAGGGGTGCAGCAGGTAGCCAAACTCAGTTCTTTTTTCTAAAGTAAACAGTTTTGCTGATGGTCCCAGCTCTTCAGTGTAGCTACGCAAAACAATTGTAGCTCCACAAAAGAATTGGAATTACTTTTTTTTTTTTTTAATCTGTAGCTTCATTTCTAGATACAGAATCCCTAATCAAGCCTCCACCCAATTCCGAGCTTAACAAAATTGTTTTCAATCTGTTCTCTAATGACAGGCTCAAACAGATATTCTTTTGCCTTCATGGTTACCTGGGTGCTAATTGCCATAATAAAAATCTGAAGGAAGCACAGAGGTTGTGGACAAGTTTTTCACTGCCGCAGTGTAACTCCTCCTGCCTGCAGTAACCTCGAGCATGAGGTGGTGGCAATGGTACCACTGGACAAATATCTCATCTCACTAGAATTTTTACTCATAGAGGAAACGTGGATTTAAAGCAAAGGAAAAAATCATTCAGGTATTTATATAGCTCTTGTCACTGTAATATCCAAACAATCTTTCATATATTTGGTTTTGACCCATACTTAAACTCATTTGCTAGAAAGGTGTCCCTTTCTTCATCTCATTAGCATGGGGCCAGCAGCACAACACAAAAACTGTCCTGGGCAGTTCTGACCGATCAGACCCAGGAACCACACACCCCTAGCCCAAGAGGACCGTCCTACCCAGCAGGCCATCTCCCAGCATCTCACCCAGGCAGGACTGGAAAAGCACCCACAGACCTCCCTGAAAATAGCAGCTTTCCTCTCTTAAACAGTGACAGACACGGCTTACAGCATCTGAGTAAAGTTCAAGTTCTTCCTCCGACCGAGGGTTTTGCAGTACTGGAGACTGATTTAATTACACAACTATGCTGGGCAAGGATATTTTCCTCAAAGCACGCCAGGGTAGGAGAGGGACATTTTTGTCCAGTTATATGCATACAAAACCATACAAACAACCCAGAATTATTTCCCTTAAAGAAAACTGTTCATAAAAATCCATTTTATGACTAAGGGATAACATTGCCAATCCTGCATAGGATGTTCTACCTAAAAACATCAATTGAAAAGAAATAGAGGAGATGCTGAGAAGAGGAAAATTTTTTACTTTAAAAGCACACCTCATTTCTAGTAACACAGTGGAAGTTCTGAGAAAAAAAAAAACAAAACAACTTGAAATTAAAAAGAAAATACTGAAATCTTGCATTATGTTTGTGAAAGAAAGCTGAGTTTTGTGTAAGACCTAAAGGCATTCACCAGAATATTTCACCTCAGAAAGGAAGAAAACATGAAAACTTAGTAGTAAAAATAAGAGCTAGGAAATATAGATATGACTACAGAAGAAGAAAACCTGAAATAATAATAAAAAAGAAAAACTGAAAGACCTTTCTCAGGAATGAAGGAAATAAATCAAAAATAATTAAGACCCTTGCTTGGGGCCAGATAGTATAAATCAAAAAAGCCCTAGGTTGCAAAGAAAATTTAATTTAAAAGAGCCCTTCCTTCTGCCAAAGATTTATCTTTTCTAAACCCCAGTGGGGCCAGAATACTTTTTTTCCCTCTTACCTCCAAAGAGATGCACTTCTGCTTCTATTGATAAATCCATTTGATTTGTATGTTGCTAAGTCTTCTGATTTTACTTTTTTTTTTTGTGATTATCTCATTTTTCTATCACCTTTAAGAAAAGGAAACAAACAATTATCTGAATGTCTGAACATTGTGCATTTGATTGTTTTCTGTGAAAAATAATTAGGCTCAGAAAAGTAAAATCTGAAGTTACTTGTTCGAAGGCAGTGTTAGCTGTTCTCCATCATGGCTATTACGCACTTACATCTTGCTTTGCATCCGGCAGCATTAAAGGCTTTTAGGGAACAGAGGCGTGCAATCAGGCAGCACTCCCAGCTGATAAGTACGACTCTGTAGTTATTATGCACTCCATTTTTTAATGTTAAAATTCAGAGTAAGTGAAGAAGATCAAAACTCTCAGTTATTATCCTGCAAGGAAATCTGTTTTAATTGCATAAGGCTGAATTTTAGTCAATAGGACTGCCATGCCCGGGAATGTGGTTGGGAAATCACAGAATCGCAATGTTGGAAAAGATCATCAAGATCATCGAGTCCAACCGTCCCTGTCCTCTCTTAAACCATATCCCTGAGCACGTCACCTACCTGTCTGTTAAATACATGGTGGGATGGTGACTCAACAACCTCCCTGGGCAGCCTATTCCACATCCCCACAACTCTTTTGGTGAAGAACTTTTTCCTAACATCTAATCTGAACCTGCCCTATTGCAGTTTAAGGCCATTTCTCCTTGTCCCATCACCTGTCACTTGGCAGAAGAAACCATTTCCCACCTCTCTACAACCTCATTTCAGGTAACTGTAGGTAGTGATAAGGTCTCCCCTCAGCCTACTCTTCTCCAGACTAAACAACCCCAGCTCCTTCTGCCATTCCTCACAAGGTTTGTTCTCCAGACCCTTCATCAGCCTGGTTGTCCTCCTCCGGACACGCTCCAGAACCTTGATGTCCTTCTTGTAGTGAGGAGCCCAGAACTGGACACAGTACTTGAGGTGCAGCCTCACCAGCGCCCAGTACAGGGGCACAATCACCTCCCTAGACCTGCTGGCCATACCATTTTTGATACAAGCCAGGATGCTGTTGGCCTTCTTGGCCACACTGCTGGCTCATATTCACTTGGCAATATGCCAGAAATAGTAATATGCCAGAAATACAAGGTCACTAACAGAAGTGTGTTTAGTGAAGTCTCTAATGTCCTGCTATTTGAGCTTCAGGTTGTCATCTCTACCTAACAAGTCACAACTGAAATAGCATACCAGAAA
The DNA here is from genome assembly GCA_013399135.1 of Heliornis fulica. Taxonomy (NCBI): domain Eukaryota; kingdom Metazoa; phylum Chordata; class Aves; order Gruiformes; family Heliornithidae; genus Heliornis; species Heliornis fulica. Next base: position 134,960 of record VXBZ01004863.1, on the reverse strand, counting down.
CCAGAAAAGGAATAAAGATAAACAGTGTAAGAGATTCATAGCATATGGTGGTGCTGGTGGGGAATCGAAGTTATGGGCTTCCTCCAATTATTTCTGTAATCCAGGCCATCACTACAACAAAACTGCACAGGTCAGCAAGTAACAGCTAGGGGCTATGAAGGAAAAAAAGAGAACAATGGTACAAAGGAGAAGGTGAGCACAGGGGGAGTGAGGAGCCATCAGGTACCTATGTCTGAGAGATGAGATAGATCTGATTATCTGAGGCATGACCAGCCCTCTGAGAAAGGCAGAAAAGCTAAAGAGAGAGAGAATGTGATTATTCTTTATGATTAAGTACTTGAATTACAAGACTGTTTAGTGGGAGAAAACAATGACCAATTTGATACATCTGGGCTCAGAACAACTTCTATGATCCCTGGACACTAACTCATATCACCCCCATTGTCAGACAACTCCACTGGCTCCTCATTAATTTCAGAACCCAGTGCAAAATGAACTTCTTGATTATAAAACTCTCCATGGGCTTGCTCCGGTCTCTCTCTACTTCCCCTGCACATCTAGCACTGGCTTTCTCTTTTTCCCTCCAGACAACACTGTTGGTGTGATTAAAAGCTCTTGTTTCTACTGTGCCACCACATCACTTACTTTCCTGGTTTGCCAGTGGCTGTACGAACACAGATTATTAATAAAGCTCGTGCTGTCAGAGCAGGAAAACAAACCACTACTAAGAAACTTAATGTGTTGGATTTGGGGGCACAGAACAATTCATGCCTGAAGATGCATTTTCAGTCCCACAGCTGGATATGCAAGAGTTTAACAAATGTAAAAGTTTGTTGCCGTGATCTGGCTGCTATTGTGCATAACACTTAGTGACATTGGGATTCACCCCTTGTCTCTAACCAGTGAAGAAGATCTGATAGAAGGGAGTGGAAAAGTACTAATGCCTGAGAATTAGCTCAGGGCTTAATTTAGTGCACCAGAAAACAGGAACCTCTAAAGTAGGCATTGAAAAATACTTTAGGTTGAACCATATTTTAATTTGTGAAAGCTTGTCAGATCCCCACCACTTCCATTGCATATCTGTGGCTTAATTGTTACAATTCTTATTAGCTATCATGCCTTGTTAAGCAGCAGCATCTCTGGTGTATGTATTTAAGCTGTAAGTTTGACTTTTGACAATGCTTCTTCACCAAGAAATGAATTTTTAAAGTATTTCCCTATTTATTGATTTGAAAAAAATCTGCAAAAGATACAAGCATAAATAGAGTATCTCAGAAGTAAGAGGCTAATTTCCAAAGCCAAGATGCCTTTAAATGCAACTAAACCCATTAAACATTCTAGTTAAAGCCAGAAGCAGGCCTGGGTTAGAGAGGTTCCAAGTGAACGAAAATGTATTAATGGGCTTAGCTTTTTGTATCTAATGTCATGAGGAGACAGGTGCCAGCACCTCCCCAAGGGATCTTTCACTGAATATAATTCTTTTCTAAAGGAAGAAGAAGAGCAGTACATGGGCCTACTGTTCTACTTGAAAATATTTTATTGCAGTCTCTTTATAGGCTTTATTATAAATGTTCATACGTCATTCTTTGGGTATCAATCATGAGAACATCTGCACGTGATCACTCAAGGCCCCTATCAAAGTCTACCATTCTCAAAGCCCTACAGAATTTGGGCTTGGATTTGGGACCAGCCAATTAAAATATATTTCTAGTCTCTATGACTGCACCAAGACTGAAGATTAAAAGTTATAGAATATGTGACATTTTATTTTTTTTACCCATTTCCTCACATTCACCAGAGTTCAGTTATTCTTACGTTATCCCTGACATGTAAATTACAATTATTTCCATTGTCTATCTGCCAAAGATCACTTAAAAGTTGTGGTGATACAAAAAAACTTCTTCCCCTCTGTGCCATTAATGTCTCCATAAATATGTGGACAAACACAAGCAGGAACTCAGAGAAATGTGAGCCCTGGAGAGGCAATATCCCAGCCAGAATTTGCCACGTGACAGAATGAAATAACTGAACCAGATCTTGCTTGTACACCCACACAAATGAACCATAGCTGCTGGTTTAAGTGCCTAGATTGCATGTGGGAATGTCTGTTTGTATATTATGGATAGCTGTCACTTGCAGAGATGCTTGAAAGCCATCCAGACCCAGCTTGTTTTATTAGTACTCATGATGAATGGCTTGGAATGTAGATGCTGAATGAAACAAACACCTGCCACATGACAATCCTAAGGAAGTTATCAGCAACACAATGAATGGAAGAGCTCACTTATCATTATTCCGCTTTCTCATTACACCACCCCTACCTTTGGAGTGTCATCAATGCGGTCCTCCTTTTGTTGGTAGGCAATGAACATGAATTTACTCTGGCTACATGATAATAGCCTTATGTACTGTTTCTAACTTACAGGCAGCTCTGTCCCTGTTCCCAAGAAAAGCAGAAATGCACACAGCCTGCTCCTGCACAAACTGAGCAAGGCATATGTCTAAGCTGAACAACGAATTTTGGTTTGGGTCTGTATCAGACATGTTGTACTGAACCCTGAATGTGGAAATTAATTTCCACAACTGTTAGCTCTATATATATATATACACACATATGTACCTTGCGTTATGGACTGCAACAGATTATAGCAGCCTTCCAGTACCTGAATGGGACCTGTAAGAAAGCTGGAGAGGGACTGCTGACAAGGGCATGGAGTGATAGGACAATGGGCAATGGCCTTAAACTGAAGGAAGAGAGATTTAGACTAGGTATTAGGAAGAAATCCTACCCTGTGAGGGTGGTGAAACCCTGGCACAGGTTGCCCAGAGAAGCTGTGGCTGTCCCTGGATCTCTGGCAGTGTTCAAGGCCAGGTTGGATGGGGCTTTGGGCAAACTGGTCTAGTGGAGGGTGCCCCTACCCGTGGCAGGGGGTTGGGAACTAAGTGATCTTTGAGGTCACTTCCAACCCAAACCAGTCTATGAGTCTATGATATTATACCTGGTAAAAGTAGTTCATTGTTTATACCATGAAGTCAATACAACATTCTCTTTGAGTAGAACATCTACTTTCTATCAGATAGGCCACAGACTGGTACCAACTTTATTTTCAGAAATGAGTCATGACATACAAGGATATAATCTGGAAAGACACTACTGGAATCCCTAGTGTAGAAGTCAAATTTTCCTAAAAAATATAGAGATATTCTATTGAAATCTGTTGACAGAATGAAGCAGAGAGGTATTATGAACAGAGGATAGACTTTACAGAAAGAGCATAAGCATCAACTTAAATCTGAAATAAAAATGGGGTGAAATGTACAAAAGAATAGAATAGAATTGTACAGAAATAGTACAGAACGCAAGACCTCACGCTGGGAGATTTCTTCAATGAGCCTGGAGATAGTGGACTAGGATGACTGAATAAAATAAATTGGTGCTTGTTTTGATCTCATTATGTGTATAATTCATCAATGCAGTACCCGTGAAAAGGAAGTAAAAGCTTAAATATGGCCATCAAGCTGTTTTCAGGTAAACCTAGGAAATCTGAAGTCTATTGTGCAGAAACCTAGTGAGAGTTCAGTGGAACACTGGGCAGAGCCCTTACCACAAAAGATGTATTCGGACTGGAATTGAGGCGCTGATATGTAAGAACACTTAAGGGATGGCATGACCTGTCTTTCCAAGGCATGCTATAAGATTGACCTTATTCAGCAGTCTGAAACAAAAAAAGAAATGACTGATTTGTCTTTCTTCATCAAGAGGAGAACGTCAAACACTAATATTAAACTCAAGGATGGTGCTGAAAAGAGGACAAATAGAGACAAAATTACAGTGACACACACGACAAATCAGAACAGATTTTTAACCCGCAAAGAAATTAGGGAGTCTAAGACTAAAACATTTTGAAACACTTCTTGGTATGTTTTTAGAAGGATCATTCTGTCCCTAACACAGAATCACATCATTGGAGACTGCTATTTTACAGCATCACAACACTTATGCTAAACCCTACAGGACAGTCTCCAGTATCTTTGCTTTTGTGTGTGTGTGTGTGTATGTATATATATACACAATTTATAAAAATACATTTTTGTGTATATATATATCATATATGTATATATACACACATATGTCTCATCTTTCTTCTGTTATAAGTTTTGCTGAACTCATAACTACACAACCTGAAGAAGCCTTTATACCCTCATCTCCAATCTATTTAAGTTAGAGGACCTGGGCAGAAAGAGGACAGCCAATAATTCACGGGGTTACAGTATAATCTATAAAGCTACCTCAAGGAAACCATGAGTGAAAAGCAAGTTGCTATGAAAAGTAAGAAAAGGCAACAGGGTTTGATCCTGTAAGACTGCTTAATACAGACAGATCAGGCAAGTTCAAGCTATTGCTGAAGACAGACTTTGAAAGGAAGAAAGCATAAGGTAGTCAGTGCATTTAAGAGAGGAAACAAGATGGGTTTTTTCAAGTTGAGAGTCACAGGCACAGTGGAAATGGTAGAGTATATCAGATGTTAAAGGGGAAACTTTAGGCCATTTCTTGATCTTTCTTAGATAATCAGAAACTTTTAGTCTCTACACAGAAAAAGTTCAGACCACAGAGCATTCTATTTATGACATGAGTTGCGTGTGTTTATATATGTATATATATTTATTGTGTTTAAAAAAAAGATAAAAACTTAAATATGGAAGCATAAAAATGGAAAAAATAGCTGCCAGTAGAAATATATATGCCAGGCACCACCAGTATTTATGTACATCCAGCACATTTGCAGTTTTATAAGATTTTTCCTTCTGTTCTCCTACACAGAAACATTAGTAACACGTAATAAAACGTGTCCATTATTTATTATTGACAAACAAATTATGCACATGTTCCCCTAGAGCGAGAAAAACGGAGATAAACAATCTACAAAGAAAGAGGAAACATAGGAAAAACCTAGTCAAACAAGAGAGGAATCCTTTAGCGATAAGAGAAACACACTGATACAAGATAAACAGCCACCCGGGAGTTAGACAGACGATTTGGAGATAAATTAAATAGCTTCCCAAGAGAGATCAAGTGTTGGTACATATTTGCCAGTAGCCATTCAGAAGTGATGGGGAACTCTCAACGGCCATCTGTAAATGGCTCTAGCTAGCCTGGCCTGCTTGATTTTATTAGCTGCACAATCTCATTTTTGTTTGATTGCTTTGTGTCTGTATATGCATTAGGGGAGAAAGCATTTGCTGTTTTCTCAGGTCTGCTGTTTACTCCTTTGGACTGTGCTCTCCTCTGTTATTCAAGTCAGTACAAACTTTGTCCCCACTATGATAAGGTTTCCTTGTCTCTCCTTTGCCCCACTGTTCATGTGGAGATTACCAAGAAGCAGCGCCTTGAAAAAGGTTTGTGGTGGTTTAAGCCTGGTCGAAGACCAAACTCACACCAAAGTCACTCTATCACTCCCCTCTTAACTGGACAGGGCAGAAAATACACGTTGTGAGGCTTTGGATTCGAGACAGGGACAGGAACAGATCATTCTGCAATCAGCATCATGGGCAAAACAGACTCAACACAGAATAAAGGACAGGAAACTAATTTATTACACTGCACTACACACACAGAGAAACTAGAGTCAGGTAATGAGAAGTACAAACAGCTCTTAAAACACCACCCCCATCCCTCCCTTCTTTACAGACTTCACTCTATTCATGATTTTCTCCTCCCCAGGATGGCACAGGGGGAACAAGTGGGGAGGGAAATGGTTTCAGTCTATTCCTCAGGAGTTGTTTTCCCTCTTAGCAATGAGGGCATGCCTCACACGCTTTCTCTGCACCAGTGTGGGGTCCCACCAACATGATACAGTCCTCCATAAACTTGTTCCACAGTGCCTTTCCACTGCCTACAAGTGGGGTCTCTTCAACCTCCATGGGCTGTTGTGGGGGGAACATCCACCCCACCATGGTATTCTCCACAGGCTGCAGGGAATCTTCTCTCAGCACCTCCTCCTCCCTCCCCCTTCACTGACCTTGGTGTCCGCGAAGTTTCTTGCATCTTCTCACTCCCTTCTCTAGTGGTAAAAGCAGCAGTTTTCTTTTTTTTTTTCCTCTAAAATGTGATTCCCAGAGGTGCTGTGACCATTGCAGATAGGCTCAGCCTCTGCCAGCGGCACAGTCCAGCCTTGAGCCCAGTTGGTATTTACTCTGTCAGGCCTGGGGACAGCTTCACACTGCTCCTTGCAGAAGCCACCCCTGCAGCCTCACTCCACACCAGAACTCCACCACACAAATCCACAACTAGGATGGAAGGGGGAGAGAGTAGGATTGCACCTCTCTCCTGAAGATATAACACAGAAGGCATACTCGACATGTGGCAGCAGAAAGGCCCTCCCTATTGCCACCCCATGTGATCCTGCCTCCTAACTCTTGTGCTGAGGAGCACACACTTAATTCTAACCCCAAAGAGTCTTGAAGTCAAAGATTCTGTGCTTAGGCATGGAGAGTGCAATTTTGCATTTTGTCAAAGGTGCAACTTGAAAGTCAATATGTCAAATATCAGGGAAAGCCATCAAATAGTTTGATGTATCTGGAAAGGAGAAGTTTCACAGTAGCCCTCCATTTAATTAAGCCTCTAACATTGCATAAATACCTTCCTCTTGTACTCTCCCTCGGTGACTGTAATCTTAATTCCAAGACACATGTTAAACACCTTGGAGTGTTGTCAATAGCATCCCTGTTCTCACAGCAATAAGCCATAAAACGTACATTTGAATTTACTGGTTAGAGTTATCAATCCTGCTGAAGAGGGCAGGAGGAAAGGAAAGGAGACCAGATGAATAGTTTGGATAATATTTTTTTTTATTATTTTAGTTCACTAAAGCAGATGTAGGAGGAGGGATCAGTGGGGATATATACAAACTGGAACAGGCTGTAAAGTTACAAGACTGAACAGCATGGATGACACATTTACATTTTTCAGAAATAAATATTTGGCAAAAATATACTCAGGAGGGTTCTTTAAAATATGATGGTGCTTTTTTACTAGACAAATAACTATTATTTTATGTATAAGACATAAGTGGTGACAGTTATAGTGCTTTTTCCCTATATTCATTAAAATAGCAGCAAAAATTACTTTAAAAAAATCTGATTATGAAGCATCAGATGGAGGCAAAGTAGGACTGAGAATACAGCATTTATTGTTGAAAGTGCAACTGATAACTTGTTTTGTATGCCTACAGTACAGCCCCTATGTTGTAACAAAAGGCATCTAAGTGCAACACATTTGATGGTAAAAGGGAACCTGAGATTAAATTCACTAATGCTGATACTCAAGTAATGTAAATGCCCATTTACAGGCAGTTTGGGTGTTCAGCCGAAGACCCAAACAACGAATGCTTCAGGTTTTTGAGGAACTATACTATTTAGCTCACTTGGACCATCTTTTCGGAAAATTTTGGTCGGAATGATTTTTTTTCTTTTAGGAACAAATTCATGCCTAAAACATGTGTCTTAGTGCAGTTTTCTTGTTTTGGCTGAGGGAGCATGAGAAAGTCCTGAGAGAGGCCAGATGAAAGGAAGACAAATCAGGACAGCAGGTCCCACACCTTACCTTAACTGTGATAGATCCATCCCTCCCAGAAATCCTCAACTGTTCTTGGAGAGGTTTCTCACAGCTCCATGCAGGTTAGCAGGGCTGAGGAGATCCCAGCCTCTCTTAAAAACCAGGCAATTTTTAATTAGTAGCCAGCCCTCAAGCACCCTGGTGTGATAGGGCCATTAATGTATTCTAAGAGTCTGATCCAATTTCCACTGGCATAAAAGCTAGTTATGAGTATGCTTAACTACAAGCCTTAGGTCAGATATAAATAAGCTTAATTATGGCCCCTAAATCACTAATGAGCATGCTTAATTATTTTATTTGTGCTAAGCCTTGTTTTCTTTAGGGTAATTTTAAACTTGCTTGGCCTGTGTTCAAAAACACTGAATAGTTGGTGTTACTTTCTATTTTGGATTCTCTTTCTATTAATAAAAAGAGCAGCAATTAACATATTTAGCTTCCAAGACAGCCAAAGAAATTCCAAAGTGTTATGTTGGTCTGTTACAATTAATTATCACTTACATGTCATTTTAATGAACTCATCTTAAACATCAGCTATTAAAACTGATGTAAAGATATTTCCATTCCAAAGAACTTTAACAAAATCTGAAATTTGAAGCACTATATGAAGTACTGAAAATATTGATAGTTTGAACTGCTTTTGACTGTATAACTACCTTAATCAACCATACCCACCCATAACCAAGAATATCCATCTTCTCAGAGTGAATAGGAAATTTCTGCTGACTGCAGACAGATCTTTTACTTCAATATATTTCTGACATCTGTTTAAATAACAGAAAATATTCAGCAGGCTAGCTCAATTCTTTACAGGGAGTATTTGTGCATTTTCAAGTGTTTAACTGGGTCTTCTTTCACATGAAAGTTCTACTGTCTATAAATGTCACCTTTTAATCTAGGTCACAGTGACTTCTATCCTCTCCACAGTTGTTTTTCAAGCATTATATTTCCTTAACTGCTTAAATTTGCAATCATTGTCCCTAAAAACTCTGTGCTAATCATTTTCAAAGAATTTTACAATAAGGCTATCAGTAGTGGATCATCATTTTAGAAGCAAAAATCTATAAATCTAATATACAAGTATGTTTCTTCAATTTTCACATTATGTTTAAGAATTAAGGAAGTGCAATGGATTCATATAAGATACTGGCAGAAAGATTGGAGAAGAGCTTGGCTAGCATCATTAATATTGCATTTCATTGCATGCAATATGAGGATTTTAGTTTTGAATTTTTTTTAAGAAAAAAAATGAATTCTACACAGCAAATATTTTCTTAATATTTCTTTTTCAGTTCAATATTGACATGTTTTACGGTCTCTGTGGTCCTAAGCAACCAATAATAGCTCAAAAAAAGATATGGGTATTTTACATCCTGTTGGTTTTGTTTGGAGAAATTGCTTATGAATTAAAATTTCCTCAATTTACTTAGAAAACTTCCTCAGGAATTACTTCAAGTCCCAAGCCTTGCAAGTTGCAGCTTTGGGAAGGAAAAGTATAGAATTATAGAATCATACAATCATCTGTGTTGGAAGACACCGTCAAGATCATTGAATCCAACCACAGCCTAACCCTGCCTAGTCCACTTCTAGATCATGTGCTTCAGAACTTCATCTGTTCACCTTTTAAATGCCTCCAGGGATGGATTCCACTCCACCATTTCCCTGGGCAGCCTGTTCCAATGCTTGACAATCCTTTCAGTAAAGAAATTTTTCCTGATGTTTAACCTCAATCTCATCTGGTGCAGTTTGTAACCATTTCCTCCTGTTCTATTGCTTGTTATCCAAAAGAAGCAACCAACACCCACCTCTCTACACCCTCCTTGAAGGTATTTGTAGAAAGTGATGACGCCGCTCAGCTTCCTTTTCTCCAGACTAAAAAGCCCCAGCTTCCTAAGCCACTCCTCATAGGACTTGTGTTCCAGACCCTTCACCAGCTTCATCGCCCTTCTCTGGACACACTCCAGCATCTCAACATCCTTCCTGTGTTGCGGGGCCCAAAATTGAACACACAACTTGAGGTGCGGCCCCACCGGAGCTGAGCCCATCTGTTACACATGCCTGTTTACTTTAAAGAACCTGAAACAGTTTCCTAAACTGCTAGAGGAATACAACAGGAAAAGGGATTTTTCTTCTGAAGTTTCAACTCCTGTTAACCAGTTTTAAACTCAAAAGCTTTCTCTCTTCTCAGAGCCCCAGTGCAGATATCTGCTAACTCACTGGATTCTCTTGCAACTCTTGTCTTCTTGTCCTGGCCCTCAGAGATGCAGACGTTTACATATGAAAACCTTCCTGAAAAAGCAGTTTGAAGTGTGCCGCAAGTGCTTTTACTCTGACTGCTGGCAAGCGCTGCCATTCAGGATGGAACAATTTCTATTTCATCGGCTTCTGTGTATAACAGCAAGCCTTGCAATTTCTTATCACTAGCCTTAAAACAGTTTCTTTTCCGTCCTCTTTCAAATAATCATGCCATAATCCAGAATTTCAATTGAGCAGGAAGGAGTTCTTAATGGTTAAAGGCACTAATATAATTCCCCTCAGTGCGTATTATCACTACTAGGTGTTTTAGTAACTAGGCTTATTTGACTACAGAAATGAGTGCAGCCTGAGTTAAGATATTATACTGTAACTGAAAAGGCAGTGAATTATTATGCTTGTATGTGGGAAATACTATAATGGGTCATGTTTGAGATTGGTCTTCCATCTGCATGATGCACAGAGAATGATCAATGAGAAAATATGTGGGCCCCTGATGAAAAGTATGATTGCTATGCTTTCTACACAACTTTCACCCCTGCTGACTCCAGCAGTCACAAAGATCATATCGTTTCAAATTTCTTTCACTGCAGTGTCAGAAAAAACTAATTTATATTTTGAATCTCTGCAAAATCGTTCATTATGCAAATCCTATTTTGTGAAAGATATGAGAGTGAGAGAAGTGATTGAGGCTGAAAGGCAAAAGAGGCTTTAAGTTATGGGAGGAAAAAATGCACAAGTGTGAAAAGAATGTTTCTATTCAGGTGCTGATGGAAAAGTGTTTAAAAGTCCAACTTCATGTTTTTGTTTTTCAGCTTTGTGCCTAACTTGTTTGAAAATAAGGTAGCACACAAAATGTTTTCATACCTAACATGGCTATTTAAAACACTTTCAGCTGTAAGGAGATACAAAAACCTGCTGTCAGCTACACAGCTTAATAGCATAAGGCTGTAGTGCAGCTTTGCTACTTCATAACTCTCTTTCGGATTATCTCTCATCCATCAGTTTGCACCAAATGCTAGTGTAAATTTGCTGACACGAGGGCTGACTTCCTTAATCAGATAAAACTATTAACAAAAGATGGCAGATTGGCTCATTTTATTGCTGGGTTCCTACTACATATGTTCATATTTCCTCAAGTATGGCAACTCATTCACCTTGGCAGTCTGGATTGATTCATCCAGTTCAAGGATCACTTAGCTTGTGTGGTGAGTGATGGTTGCTTGGCTAACCACAGCCTTTTTCATTTCCTGTTGATTTAATAGTGTTTCTTATTTTATAGATTATCATAGCATTGAATTACAAGCTTGGATCTTAATTCAATTTCAGCCTCTCTTGAATAGCTTTCTAGAATGCTGTTAATCAAGGAGAATCTCTAGCCCCTGGTCTGCTTCCCAACGTACTCATAAATACAAGTATTAAGAAAGACATGCATATGCACATTAGAGTGAAAGAGAAGCCATAAATAATATTAAATTATTAACCTCCTTTGAACTTTCACTCATTCTTTTACAGACCTGGAACCTTCTGCTTTCTGAGCACTTTCAGAAATTTTGGCTGCCTACCTAGAAATTTTTAACACATACAGGAATCCAAAGAAAAAATTAAAAGTTTGACGAGGTAATTTTTTAAAAAAATCTTTTTGTGTTAGGAAAACAGAATCAGAAAGTGAGAGCCAAACATAAGTTTACAGTATATGTTCCAAACTATTTTCAGTGATTTATTTCATCATCATTTATTTTATTAAGCTGAAGGATGGCAGATCTGTATTACATACGAGGGAAAAATCCTCCCTGGGGAGGGTGGTGAGGCCCTGCCACAGGTCGCCCAGGGAAGCTGTGGCTGCCCCTGCATCCCTATCAGTGTACCAGGCCAGGTTCCACAACCTCTCTGTGCAGCCTGTTCCAGGGCTCTGTCACCTTCACAGCGAAAACATTTTTCCTTGCATCCACAAAGAACTTCCTGTGTTCCAGCTTGGACCCAGTGTCCCTTGTCCTAAACAAAGCAGAAAATACTCAGAAAAATACTTCAAGACAGCTGTGCCCACATCAGTCTGTACTAAATTGCTTTAGACATTGCTGCATTTTCTTTTTTCCCAGTGACGTTACAGACAAAGCCTCAGCTACATGCAACTTAGCGAGATGTGACAACACAGACACAGCCTGCCCAGGGAATACATGGGAAGGATCCAACAGGAAAGCCGGCTAAGGCCATTCAGTGAGCGCTGCTGAGCCCCTCTGAATGCATAAGCAGGAAAACATGTGACCTCTGCGCTCTGACCGCGCATCCCTAACTCGGGAGCGGCATCCCCGGGCACAGCCAAAACCCGACCGACAGACCACCAATCCCCGGAGAGTTACTGAAAGCAGCTGCGGCCTCTCAAGGGCCAGTCTGACCTCCCACCTGCGAGTTCCGCAGAGGCCGCCAACGGGAGACCACAGCCACTCCCGCGGCGCCCCCTCCGGCCGCAGCTCCACCCCAAAGCCCGGCGGCCCCAGACACTGCCAAGCAGCCCCGGAGCGACCGGTGGGCCAGTTTAACCTCTTGGCTACCCCAAATAATATTTAGGTTTCAAAGTTTACTTTGGCTGACCTGCTCAGGCAAAGGAAAGGCTGTGCTCTGCTAATCAAGCTTTTGGGAAGCCTGTCTACACCATACTTCAGTGATTCCTAGTATCTCTTGCCTTTTGCTCAAGTGGGCTTCCACATTTGGCACTTTTTCCCAGTAGACTCAGCCTAGCAGTTCTCTCCATTCAGCCATTTTTCAGGTTTCTGTCCTTTATCGGTTGTCCCATCCATCTGTCTTCCTCTAGTAATTTTCAGACTATGGTACTTTAGTAACATTTTCTAGCATATCATCGCTCCCTGGAGCCTCTTAGGCTACTCTATAAAACTGTCTTCCTTATGTCTCACACCAGTGCCTCCAGCTTCATCCCATGCATCAGTGGCCTCTAGCTCATTGCTCTGCATCACTAGCCTTCTAGCCTATGCTCATTGATATTGGCCCACGTTTTAATTAGCATAAAACTGAAACTAAACAAGAAGTGGATCAAGCAAAAATGTAAATTAGGCTCAGCTAGTTGCAGGTGCTATCATTTTATCTTAATGAGCCTTTGGTATGAAGAGGACCTTACAAAACATAAACAATTCTGCATCACAAATTCTCAGGATTTTTATTAAGTTTTTGACAACAGCTTAATATTGGATGTAAAGAGAACAGACATTCTGTCATCCAAAACTGCTTTCCCAACCCAGCAATACACTTTTATTCTGAATAATTTGGTGTCATGCCAGTGTTTTTCAACACCTCCTATCCTGTTCACAATAAAATATCATCAGACAAATGAGAAACACACAAGGATGCTTTCTCAGTCTCTGGTGCTGAACAAAATTGCTAAGGTATTCTTACATGCCCAATAATTTTGTAGTACTGACTAGCAAGGTAAAGGAAAGATTGCCGGAAGGTCATAGAAAAAAAAAAAAGAGATAAAAGATACCTCACTTTTTGGGTACTTAAGTTTGTGTCAATCTTTACGTATGCAGCTAATGGTTCTCAAACTTTAGGTCATTTTGACCTCAGTGCTCCCTGCCTCGGTAAATGACAAGCATACATTCCTTTTATGTACTTTCTAGCAGGTCTATAAAACAGTATATTAGTTATTACACAGTCATATAGTCTTTGTCTCTTTTCTAGATAAGGGAAGAAAATGGTACAGAGTGTGGGTCAAGCACATTGAGTCCTTATGTCAGTTGAAAACCTGGCATTTTTCTCATTCTCGTTACTCTAACAGATATAAAATAGAAGCAATTTCTGTACTGGCATCAATATTTCTAGAATAAAATCCATAGTAATGAGAAAAACATTTCTAATGTTAAATACATTTTGGGGGGACGCTTATAGATATTTAAAATATTTAGCAGGAACACTCAAAAGCTAAGAAGAATTAGCATTTTAAGACAGATCCTACACGCAAATATGACATCAGTTCAAAATTTAACAATCATGCTGCCCCTATCTGGCCCATCGGTGTGAACAGGTTAAAAACCAAATCAACAGAAGTCATGAGCTGCTGTCTTAATGCATCTACAGTTTCCCTATCCTATCCCAAAACCAACACGTACTCAAACAAATGGTTGAGTTTAATTAATAGCTCACAAGGAAGAGTCTTGCAAGGCTCTTCCTGCTGCAGGGCAGGGGATCATGAGCCCTGTCTCCAAAACCTGCACACAGACAAGCAAGAGGTCATCTCAGCTACAGCCACCTCAGTATGAGTTTAGCAATAGGACAAGAGGGAACAGCTGCATGTTGTGCCAGGGGAGATTCACATTAGAAATGAGGAGAAATTTCTTCTTAGAGAGAGTGGTCAGGCACTGGAACAGGTTGCTCAGGGAGGTGGTGGAGTCCCACAGGGTGTTTAAGGAAAGGTTGGATGAGGTACTTGGGGAAATGTTTAATGATTAATACAGATGGTAGGGATATGGTTGGACTAGATGATCTTAGAAGTCTTTTCCAACCTTAATGAGTGTATGATTTTATGGCATTCTCTACAGAGCTAAGCTAACAAGACAAGCTAGCTTAAGCTAGCTAAGCAAGACAAAAAAATAGCCATGATATTTTAAGCAAAGGAAGGAGCAAACATTCAAAAGATTTCTCTGCTGTAACTGCACCAGGTTTGAAATGAAAGATGGCTGTAGTGCTAGCTCGCCTTTTACACAGTGTAAGGAAAACAGATTGGTCCTACCTGATGATAGCCCCCACCGTTTTCAATGCCTGTTTGGGGGAGGAAGGTCAGGAGGAAGAGTATGATATGTAATGACACTTCTTTAAATTTGGGGCAATTTTTCTGACATTAATTAGAATGGAAAGTACTTTTATTTCTCATCAGCCTCTAGATCATGACATTCTGGATGTGGTAATTCAAGTCTTGATTTTTTAAAGACAAAAGATTCTTCCAAAAAAATCTGTAGACAGCCCAGGCTTTAAACTTAAAAGAAAAAAATAATTAAAAAATCAGAGGAAAAATAATGTTCCAAGGGGAGTTAAAATGTCAAACATGCACTTGATCTTTTCATCGCCCTTTTAGATTCAGAAAAGCATTGGAATGAGTGACATAAAAATGTAAAAATTGAGAGGGTGGTGTATAGAATTTAAGCAAGCTAGAGGACTGTCCTACATGGTGTGACTGTCACCTCAGTCACACCATGTAGGACAGTTAAAAAAAGTTATACCACATCAGAGCAGAGAATAGTCTTCTCCAACTGAAGGGTCTACTATAGGTAAACAAAAGACCTGGATAACTAAGTCTTTTTATTTTACATTTATTCCAAAACTTTCAGTGAGAACTCAATGCAAGACCTTGAGCAGCCTGCAGTAATGAGAGGTGTCTCTGCCCATGGCAGAGGGCATGGAAATTAATGATCTTTAAGGTCCCTTCCTCTCCAAAGCATTCTACAATTAGAAGACTTACCCACTATCCAGAGGATAAGAAAAAAAGATCTCTGACTTTCAGATGTTGCTCTGCTATGTAAACTGAGATCCTAACCAGCATCATGCGCGGTCAATACACATCCCAAACCCATTCAAACAAAGAAGCAAAAAACACAGGTAGCATATTACTGTTTTGGTTTTTTAACAATGCTGACAATTTGTGTCAATTCTCAGTTTTTGCCTTGTTTTGCTCTTCTTTATTTTCTACCTCTTTAACTTTCTTTGTTTCTCTTGCTTTCTAACTTCTTGAATTACTGTGTTTGCTCTTTGCAGTGAATAATATATTCTTCTCACTCAACACCTAAACTCACAGCCTCCTGCCAACTCCAACCCCCACCTCAGCCTGCCTACACAGAGAAAATAGTGTCTCTCTTGCTCTAATAGTCTTCAGTATCATTAGCTTGGCATCAGTCATTGCTCAAATCCAATCTTATTTTCTGCTTCAGCGATGGTAGTTCTCAATTAATTCAGCAGATTTTAGATAAAATAGATGATATTTTAATGCTTTTTCTTTTTTTCTCTCCTGCCAGGGTAAACTAGCATCTGTCTGGATAGTAATCATAGAGAAAAATATAATTTTAGAGTAAAACCACAATCTTTGATGTAAGAAAGGCAGGCACAGAAAAGGAAATTACCACTGTCTCTTTTAAAAAGAATGGAATTTCACACTGATTGCTTTATTTTCAAAAGAAGGCAAGATTGATAAACAGGTTTGAAATCACACGTAACAGTGTAACATCAATGTGGGTGCGAGGGCATTATGTTGAATGGTGTGTTTAGATCAACGATTCAGCAGATTCACCATCCTTTCTCTGATGGTGTCCAATAGACACTTCAGGAAAACACACAAATGAGGCACCATCCAAAGACACTTCTCCAGTATGTCCTCCCAGCTTTCAGCAGTCTGCATTTCCTGACCTGGATGCAGTGTTCTTGTGTTTTTAGTCCTAAGTTACTTTCATTGCATGCATGACTTTGCTTCACTGTCTGTTAATTTTCTAACATATATTGGGGGGGTGGTGTGGTGGTGGTTAGCATCTGCATGTCCCGAGTCAGTCACAACTCTTTACATCGGCTGTCATTGCAGCTCATCTGTGCACCGTGTGCAATAATTCCTTATGCTGGATCTGATTCTGCTAATAGTTTCACTTTGTATCCTACTTTCTCAAAAGATTTTTTCTGATCATTCTCTCTATTGCGTATTATTTCACAGACTCCTAGAACACCTTAATTTATTCACCAGACTAAAGATTTCTGAAAATTTCTCTACAAAAGCCTCTATTTTTCATTCGTCTGCATCACCTCCCTCTAACTTTTCTACCTATGTCTTTGTGATTCTTCTGTGATGACAGATGGATGGACAGACACACCCGTCACATCCAGGCTGACCTGGATATTCTCACCGCCGCTCACAAATGGGATCCATATGCCTGCAGAGATCTTCATTAATGCAGCCTGCTAATGCTGAGAGAATGGCAGCTTTTGCATGGCAGAGTGGGAAGACCAAGCTGGGGACGCAGGCGGCAGCGGCTGGGATATCTCCACCTCCCTTGTCCATCATCCCCCCGCTTCAGCAACGCATCTTTTATCCAAGGGAGTCGAGCTTCAGCCATCCGACGCTTATCTGCACAGTGATATGGAACACCCGAGCCATGCAGACAGATGCATCATCTCCTTGGCTTTACACTCGGATACCGAGCAGGATCTTTTTCCAGGCACAAGTGTAAAATGCTCCCTGTGTCTTTGCCTGGCAAACAAAGTAATGGGGACTGAAACACGCCCACCCCTGAAACCCTGGGGGTGGAGTGCTCCGAGAGGGGGATTATTTTTTGTTAGCACCACCAGGACCCTCACGTTACATTCCTTTAACCGGTTCGGGAATCAAATCTGTGAAGAATCAGAATTTCTGATTCTTCCTCTGTGGACTTACAAATGCCCTGCAAAAACAGGGCATTTGTAAGTCCAAGGTGGGAAAAATCATGGAATAATGCATGGCATTATGGCCACAATATTTTCTATCCACTCCTTGGAAACACTTTTTCTTTGTTAAATATTACCCTGCAACAAATTCATCTTTCCATATAATATAATAACATGAACACCAAAGATCTGAGTGCACCGCCTATGACTGGAACATCTTTTCCCCATAGATTTTATTTTTATCTGTGGACGCTGAATGCCACCTGCCATTTTATTGTCTAGTGTTTCTGTATCGTGAATAGATCAACAATTCCACACAGTCTTTTGTTGGAATATTTTAACATTGGCACAGTTAGTAACTTCATCCCTTTTCCCTTTCTTCCATTGGGCAAATGCCTTCTGTTTTCAATTGCAAGTTGCTTTGGGATCAGCATAATATGCATAGATATTATAAATAAGCAAATCTCAACAGAAAAATATTAAATATCCTTGCTTTGTCTGAAAAGAATCAACAACACAGAAGTATAAAGCACATCAGGATATAACCTAAATAGCCTAATTACTAAAAATATTAGCTACTCTGGAACAAATGTACCAATACAAATATATACAATGTACTATAGGCATTGTCAGACAAATTGAACTTCATCACTTCTATCAGACTCATTAAATAAAATTGAAATACAGAGGACAGTTTTAAAGCAATTCACTCTCCAAACATCACTTTAAACAGAGTTAAATCCTCTTAGGAAAAAAAAATATCCAACAGACTTTGCCTGATAAAACATTCGCTCTGTCACCAGTACCTTCAAGGACCTCATCAATTGACTTCATGTAGCATGCTCAAAATTCAGTGGAAAATAAGCCAGGAAGTGGGGAAAAAAAGCTGGGCATGAGTAAGCTCCTTATTATATGTTTTTTTTCCCCCAGTCTGTATATATTCTTGTTTTATGACTTTAGCTCTGTCAGATCTTCTCACACTCTGACAAGACATAAGATTAGTTACTTAAAGAAAAACTGAATTGGTAGCTTTTACATATTTAACCATTAAACTAATATTATTTTTTAATGAGGAAAACTGTTTATTGCAAAACTTGAGAGCCTTAATCTGGAAAACATACCTCTTCCTATGTCTTTTGCAAATCCTTTCAATAATTATAATTAAAGTATTCTAAAGTTTAATCTAAAATACCTGCTTTCAATTGTGAAACGTATGTTCACCCAACTTAATTAGATGGAGAAATATGAATATTTAGTGCTCAATCAGCCAAAACTGCAGACTTGTACAATCCTGTTGTATGCTAAGCGTCTAACAACACAGAAGCTCATTTACAAGTCCTACACTTCCTTCCTGTCTCACAAATCCTAGAACCTCCTGCATTGGAAGGGACCCATAAGGACCATGGAGACGAAGGGCCAGTCAAGTCAGAGCACAGGACTGAGCGCATCATCCAGGTGCTTCTTGAACTCGTGGTGGTTTTGCAGGGTGGCTTCTTTAAGAAGCAGCTAGAAGCTTCTTAAGTGTCTGACAAAGCAAGTACCAGCTGAGATCCCAAGGCCAAACTTCCAAACCCCGTTACTGACAAAAACAGGCCAATCGGCACCAGGCACAGCACCTCTAGGAATCACATTTTAGAGAAAAAAAAATGCAAACAGCCACATTTTTCTACCAGAGAATGGAGTGAGAGATATAAGAAACTTTACAGACACCAAGGTCGGTGAAGGAGGGGAGGAGGAGGCGCTGAGAGAAGAATTCCTGCAGCCTGTGGAGAATGCCATGGTGGGGCAGGGGTCCCCCCACAGCCCATGGAGAACAACCCCACTTGTAGCCTGTGGAGAGACACCTGGGTTGGGCAGAAGCCCACCATGAAGCAGGTGGAGGAATATAAAAAGAATCTGTGTCCTACATTGGAGCAAGCTCCTGACAGCACCTGAAGCCTGTGGAGAGAGATAAGAAGCTGAGAGAGATGCTGGAGCAGATTTGCTGGGGAGGCTTGTGACTCTGTGGGGACCAGGCTGGGGCCAGCAGCCTCGTACAGACATTCTATAAGTTTACAGATGTGACCCATGCTGAGGTAGTTGGTGAAGACCCGAGGCCCGATGGGAGAGGACTGACATGGAGAAGTTCATGGAGGACTGTCTCCTGTGGGTGGGACCCCACACTGGTGGGGGGAAAGAGTGTGAGGAACTGGCTGAAGACTGAAGCCTCCATTCCCTATTCCTCACCCACCCTTCCCTCTCCTCAACTTTTCCCATCCTGGTAAGGAGAAAATCATGAATAAAGTGAAGTCTGCAAAGAAGGGAGGGATGGGGGTGGTGTTTTAAGAGCTGTTTGTACTTCTCATTACCTGACTCTCGTTTGTGTGTGCAGTGCAGTGTAATAGACTGGACAATAAACAATAAACAATTGCTGTTTATACCACTGCAGAGACGTAGCTAAAAACCCTCTACAACAGAGGGTGTCAGCAACAGGAGATGCTTTTATTTTAAGAGTAACCAAAAGTAAATGACAGCTTAAATGTTCATTTAACATGGTAACCAAACTGCCATAGCATCTTTAAGAAATATAGGTTCACAAATTTGCAAAGAGAGAACAGTAAAAGGTAGATATGTGGCCTAAGTTTAGTCTCAATGTGAAGGTTGAATGTCTTGGTAAAAACCTTTCAACTGACTTGAATGAGCATAAGGTCAAGTCCTACCTATTTATATCAGATTAGTGTGAAGGAATTAGCTTGCTCCATCAACAACTATATTAGACCCATTGAAAAATAATTATGTGGATTTTTCATTGCACATATATGAATTTTAAAAAATTATATTTCCATCCCTCTTTATTACTATACTGATTAATTTATATTTAAAATAAGTAGTCCTTTCAAAGGATGTAGATGATCTATTATAACATTCATAACGTAAAAATTCAGAAGCACATTAAAGCAATAATTCCAGAAAGAATCTAACATGTATATTTCAACTCCCTTCTCTTTTACCTCTGAACGTCCTCTTGTCTGTCTTTCTCTGAAGCCCCTGCTTCATGAGGCATTATCCTTTACCTAAGTACTTTCAGCCTTTTCAGAATCCAAATATAAAATTATTTTAATGACCTTGATCATTTTATGCTGATCGACCTCACAGTTATAAACCATAAGATTTCTCAATTTTTATTTTTTCCATTTTGGGAAGATAGAAGACAAGGAAAAGGAATAAGATTTGGAGAGTTTATTGTTTATCTAACACCACCTGCTTTTAACTTTGGCTAAAGAGAAGAGGCAAAGAGACAAGTTAGAAATGGGTGAAATGTACTTTCAAAATCATTCCAGCTCTGAAAACATCTTCCAAACTGACAGACACTTTGAAAGGAAGCAAGAGAGTCAAAGAAAACACACTCTGACAAACAAGTAATTTTGCATTAGTTATTATGCAAGCAATCAGAACAGTGAGAACAGGAAGAGGAGGTTAATGTGATAAAAAATACATTTAATACACTACTTCATGTGTATTGATCCTTCACTCTCATTCACCTCTTTTAAAACAAGTAATTCCTTTGAAAGGCAGAGGAAGAGAAGTAATTCCAACATCCTATTTAAAAAACATAGAATATGTATTTTGTAAATAGTAATATGATCTTGCAGACTGTCCCACCGTATGATCTTTCCATCCAGCAGTCCTTTTGCATTTCATCTCTTGTGAGAAAATACAAAAATAGGTATCACTTGAGTTTTTTGACAAAAGCTAAAGAACCCTAGGTGAATTGCACATTTATACTATATGATTATCAATCCCATCATTTTCTGAAGATTGACTCTTCTGAAGCTTTCCTGTTCTTTTCTCATTACAGAAATGCAGACACATTGTGTCATGATTACTATAATATTCATAGTGTTTCAGTAAATCATCTTATTATAGACCTTGTCTCCAAATATCAGGAAATGGACACTGAGGGTAAAAAACAAGTATCGTTCTCTGCTACCAGTATCAAGAAACGAAGCAAAGAAGAGCTCCTTCAAACATATTTTATTTCTAACAATCACATTAAAAAAACAACAACAAACAAACAAAACCCAGTACCCTGTCTTCCTACAGAGTTTCATCATAAAGCATCCCTGTAAAAACTATTTAATTTTCCACTACAGGGAGGGAGGATTTGATCTCTTATTAAACATTTTATGGAAAAGTCTAAAAGTGCTTTCAATTATTTATCTGAATTGAAATCTAGGCCTTGGAAACTGCTGGCATTACACACACACACACATAATATTATCAGCCCACTGAGTGCTATTAGGTCATAAAATGCTGCTGTAGCAACATCTCTGTTACAGCTGCTGGTGCTCATGCAACTTTTACTACAGTTATAAAGCCATTTATTACATTTTCTTTATGATGCTAATGCATTGCGGTCTGTTATTTTATTGTTCCCACTGTGATAAAGACTGAAATGTATGATATTGTGCAAAAAAATACAAACCTAATAACATACCCTGCTGCATTAAAAATCTCTTAGATAAACTTAAGAGGCTCATAAAAATATTAACAGGGGATACCAAAAGGGAAATATTTGGTGGGACATTTTCTTTCATTTATTTTATTGCTCCCCACTGAAAGTTTTTTAATTGTGCTTTGTCAAAATATACAAAGGATAATATGAATGTGACTTCTTTTCTTAATTATAATGTCATCATTGTGGAAGAACATAATTTGCAGTATGCTATGAGGAAAAATGACTAAATAATGTCTAAATAATCATTGGAAAGGAGAAAAGTCATTAAAAATAATCATCCCCCTAGACCCAGAGGTACCTAGCAGTAGATAATTACAATTTGTTCCAATTGTCTAAATTTACCTTCCCCTTTAAGATAATTTTAAAATGCAGTTTCTTTTGAGGGACAATCAATTCACTTAATTAACTGCTACCTGGTGCTATGGCTCATTTAGAGACTCACCCACCAACAGCACTACAATTCAAATAAAGATTCAGTACTGTTTAACTAAGGTGGAATCTAGGTTATGATTTGGATACTCATCTAGATGTGGATTATGGCTAGTTTTCAACAAGTGTGGAAGAGGAAGAATGACTCAAATATTTTGATAGTAACAAGACTGCATAAGGGAGATAATACCTTTTAAGAGGGCTCTAACAGTAAAGATCCCTGTTTTTACAAAGTCCAATTCTTGTTTCCTAAAGCAACCACTCAAGACAGAAACAACACTGTTTCCCCAGGAAAAAAACAAACCACAAAACAAAAAAAAAAAAAAAAACAAACCAAAACCCAAGTTTCTTCCTAATGTATACATGTAAAAAACCCTACCAAAAAGCAAAACGAAGAGACAATTGTGACATGGGTTTTAAAATCTACCTTTCAACAAATTTTCACAGAATATAAACATCTAAATAATATCTTCATTTTGAAATTAACATTATTCTCACAATAGGCTGGTGTGTGGGTTTTTTTCCTGTTGCTTTCCCTAATCTATTCTGATTTTTAAAGTACTCTGTATCCACCCAGCACATTGGTACTACATAGTATTTTCTTTGTGCAGTGCATCTGTCAAACATTTCTGAAGTTCGACTTCACAAAGGAGAGGTGAGAAATTACCATAAACCTGATGGAGACAGTGAAAAGACCAAACCATTTCTTAACACTTTTTTGAAGAAGAGAAAAAACTGAAAAGCATCAAGTCTTATCCCACAGAGGTTCACCAGCTGGTTCCCATCTCCAACAGAGCAAATAGGTGGTTTTTCCAGCTTCTCGGGGTATTTCAGATATTATGGTGGAACTGGACAAAGGCTGATGATTTCATTGCTGCATAGAATTTTGAAACTCAATTTTTATGTCCTCAGACTAAAGCCCAAACTGTCAGGAAACTCATGTAATGCTGAAAAATACATTTTCTGAGTATATAAAAAAATCCTTTTAAATATTGCACTACTCCCTTTCTTGTACTTCTGTTTAGTGCCAGCCTACATTTCCATACTTTCAGTCCCCCCTTCTCACACACAAAGGATTTCTCTGACTGGTTCTATGTGACCAGAAAGCTTTGCATCTCAAAAATCTTCCCACTGCCACAGTCAGTATGCTCATTAAGTCCTCTTGCTCTGAAAGTAAGACATAGGTCCAGGTCATTTTGAAATGGGACGGAATGGGCTATACGGCAATATTCCAATAAAACCTGCAATACAAATTTCAAACTTACGAAGACTAAAAATCGGTGTCTGAGTAACAGCTCCCCAGATCTCTTCCAAATAGTGTGCTATAAAAATACACTTAGAGCATAAGTGCATTTTATCAACAATATTTAAAGAATAGATTGAAAAAATCTGAAGAAAATGAGAACAGAATCCCTTCCTACTCTGTATTCTTTAGAGAATTTAACTTGATTGGTAAAGTTACCCATGGGTTTAATTATGATGCCATTTGCCAACGATCTAATTGCCATTAGCTAGGTCACTTACCAGCCTTGAGTCCTAAATAAAAATGTCTCTCCCCAGTGACTTATACAACACACAAACAGAGATAAAGTTTGTGCCCAGTTTTCACTTTCCTTTAGAGCCGTAACTTCACTCCCAAGAGCTGGAGGCTACATCCCTCCACAGTTGATAGCATTCAGTCTCCTCACACATCCATCACACCGGGGCTTTTACAAAAACAAACAAAAAAAATCAAACCACTCATCTTACAGCAGCACAGTGAAACCCAGATCATGCACCCCAAGTTTTCATAGGGCAGTGTAACATCAGAGCCCAGCTGCTGGCTTAGTCAGGACTTCAGCATCTGGCTCACAGTGGACTGAGCGAATCCATGTTCTGAGATGGAAGTGCCAATCACCTGGATTAATTTTATACTCCTAAAATTTTGGATATGTCACTAGAGTGAAGCTGTACTGCCTCTGCCCACATGCGAACATCTCTGACAAAATAGACATACACACACTCCACTCCCCCATCCCAAATCCTTTGTCAACTAGTAACTTATTCTCCTCACTCTTTGCTTAAATTGGACAGTACTGGCCAAATGATAAAGGTTTTAAAACCTAGCCCTGATTTTGCACTCCTTTTCTGGGCTGCATTTGACAACACAGAACAAACAATGGTGTTTCACATAGCTTCAGGATACGGTCACACTTACAAACCAATGCACACTTCCTTTTTTTTTATGAATGTGTAGCTGAAAGTCATCTTTTTCAACACCTGAAGATCCTTTCGTTATTACAACTTCTTTATTTTACAATGAATCCTATCATTAAAAGTGCCAGATATACGCTATGACGCTTCAGACAGTAAAATAAAGCAAGAGGAAAGCTTCAATAACTTGTGAAAAAATTAAGTTGTGATGCAAGAACACATTAAAGATTAAATATTGTTGTTGCTTAAAAGATGTACAACAAAAGGCTCTATAGCAGGGAATCAGGAACAGACATCTCATTGTTATTTTTTAAAGAAAATTTATAAGAACAATTAAGATTAAGCTAATGACATATCTCTGTTTTACAACTGTACTCAACTCTTGAAGTCAGATTTTTTTTTTGTGGTTGCATTCCTTAGAAAAATACAGTTTCTGATCACTATTAGACTGCTTTTACATTAATGGTACAGCAAAACTGTCAAGGGATCTTGGACATAGAAGCAAGAACCCTGCACACCTAAGACATCAGTTTAAACATAGTGAAATAGAATAAAAAAACCCAGCAAAATAATTCATAAAGTTGCTTTGAATATGCATTCTGGCAGGTTTTACCAGCTACTAAAGACTTGCTCATCATCAAGTAACTATAGAGACATCAAAAGACTGCTTGTTGCTTCTGGCAGCATTACTAAATCAATGTTTTGCAAATGCAGGTGGTCATTCTTGGGCACCAAAACAATGAGAGGAAACAACAAGAGAAACTAACACAATCTGAGAAGGAAAATATTTCTATGCTGTGCAAATAGCAGTAGGACATTTTCTGTGTTGTGAAGTACTCTGTTAAACTGTTAATATTTACCTGAAAGAATAACTGCTAAAAAGAAATTAATTAGCGATACTCAGCCTAGGGTGTAGTCCTGACTATAAAGGAGCATTAGAGTGTTGAGATAAATAAACCAGTCATCAGGCATGAGTGGAAAGATCCAAGACAAAAGATAAAAAAGTAAAGGAGAAAGTGACAGGTCAGATATATTATATCTGAAAAAGAAAAAAATATTCAAACTTCCAACTGTAATATCACAGAAGTCAAGTACAGCTGAAGTTAAGTTAATAAGCAAAATTAAATAAAAACATTATTTGGAGGTTATTTTTACATACTTTTCCACTCATTTAATAAAGATGACTGAGGATATGACAACTATTTTTTTTAAATATTGCAGTAAAAGTTGAGTTTCTATAGTGCTTTAGAAAGCAAAAAGGAATGAAGGAATGCCTATTAGAATGATTATACTTATGTATAATCTGGAAGAACTTTAAGACTCATCAGTGACTTTTTTTAATATAACGGTGTTTGTTCAGTAGTATAAATTATGAGAGGAATGTTTAAAGGTTATCAGAGGGAGAAATAGAGAAGAATTATTTTATAGTGATAAAGACATATCGAAGAGAAAATTCTTTCATGTATGTTGTGTAGATTATACGAAGCTATTTATTAGTGTGTTATGAGTGAATTTCAAGAGTGCCTGGAATAATGAAGGTCTATGGAATGTTTGTGGTATTTATATGTAATAGCTAAGACATACCTTTGCTTTGTGTATAATGGTAGTGCCAGATAAAGGAAGATAAAAGCATAGAATTTCCATAGCTGATTCCTTGTCATTCTGGGTCTTTGTTGCCTCTCTTTTTCAGGTCTATACAGTGTTGAGGCTTTCAAAGAAAAGCTACCTCATGATTCTTAATGGGAAGCTTATATCACCCTTTTAGTGTAGGCAGCCAGTAACTATGATGCCACAATGAGATTTATGTTATTTCAGTGGTCACATTTTTATCCATTTTTGAAAGAGAAAAAGAGTAACCTTCAGGTTGAACCATGCATATATCTTATGATGCTCAATGGAACCGTACAAATGTTATGGAAGTAGAAGCACAAAAAGGAGCACTAGAACATTGGTTTGCAAACAGAAAGCTTTTAAGAGTTCTTGAAAATCAAAAGGTTTCTAACAAGGGAGGTAAAGACTGCAGAAAAAAAAATTTTAGAAGTTACAGACTCTGTTGAAAGCAAAGTTGAACTAGTGAAATACACTTCAGTCAGTTGATGTTTCCTTGAACCCAGGTTCCTGCTATCCCATCCAATTTTGTTATTTATAGTAAGATACTGATCATTACCTGAAATGAGGTTGTAGAGGTGGGAAATGGTCTCTTCTGCCAAGTGACAGGTGATGGGACAAGTGGGAATGGCCTCAAGCTGCACCAGGGCAGGTTCAGAATAGATGTTAGAAAGAAATTCTTCACCAAGAGTTGTCGGGATATGGAACAGGCTGCCCAGGGAGGGGGCTGAGTCACCATCCCTGGATGTATTTAACATATCGGTAGATGAGGTGCCCAGGGATATGGTTTAGGAGAAGACAGGGACGGTTGGACTCGATAATCTTAAAGGTCTCTTCCAACCTGATCATTCTGTGATTAATGGGCAGCAGTGTAAGAACTAGCAAGGATACTGTAGAACAAAAGTATGTAAATGTACAATATGAGAAGATCTCTGATTTGGTTCCAAAATTAAATGAGGAATACAGTCCTACTGAGAACAAGTCATTAGACAGATAGCAAGAACATATAAGTGATGGAAGAAGAACTACATGAGACTTTGGGAAAAAAAAAATCAGATTGTGGTTACTTTCAAGCAGGCTGTCAGAAGAGGACTAAGAAGTGACACAGTTTTATGGCTGTGCAGAAACTGGATTTCTCCCAGAATGTGTTGTAACAGAGGTAGACGCTTACAGAGTCACAGAATATTAGAAGCTGGAAGAGACCTCAAAAGATCACTCAGTCCAACCACCCTGCACAAGCAGGATCATCTAGAGTAGATCACATAGAAATGTTTCCAGATTGGTCTTGAATGTCTCCAAAGAAAGAGACTCCACAATCTCTCTGGGCAGCTTGTTCCAGTAATCAGTCACCCTCACAGTGAAGAAGTTCCTCCTTATATTCAGATGGAACTTTCTATGTTCCAGTTTGGAACCATTTCCCCTTGTCCTGTCACTGGCCATCGCTGAAAAGAGCCTGCATCCATCCTCCTGACACTCAGCCTTTACATAGTTATAAACGTTAATGAGGTCAACCCTCAGGCTCCTCTTCTCCAAGCTGAAGAGACCCAGCTCCCTCAGCCTGTCCTCACGAGGAAGATGTTCCACTCCCTTAATCATCTTGGTGGCCCTGTGCTGGACTCCTTCAAGGAGTTCAATGTCCTTCTGAAACTGAGGGGCCCAGAACTGGACACAATGGCAGCAAAATTATCAGTCCGGAGACTAGGATACGTGGCCAAGTCCCAAGGACAATTAGTCTCATTGTAATTGGACTTACTGAATTGGCCAGAAGTAAGGATAAATCAGTACATGTCAAAACCAAAAATAGAGTGTCTGAGTTGCTCTGCAAGAAGCATAGAGCATGAGGGATCCCTGACAAAACTAATGACTGGCAGTGTAAAAACACCAGACAATCTTTCAGATGATGTCATTGAGAAACAAGCCAAAATAGGCAGTAACTAGGAAAGAAAAAGCCGATTGCTGTCCCAGGCACTTCATTAGAATATAAAAAACGTCAGAAATAAAAGCATGGCACTGCAACTAATTTAACTGGACCCATAGAGCTTCTGGGAAATTCAAATTTAACCAAAGTCTAGCTATTGCAAATGTGTTAAGAGCTAACAAAGCAATACTACAAGATGAAAAAAATTCACTGAAATTTTCAGGAAGCAAAATCAATGGACACTAAGATAATAGTGAAAAAATATTGCAACACTCTCAGGCCACATCAGACACGTGGCTGATGTCAGGACCACAATAAGCAGTATTATCCTCTTTTGCAAAAATCCCACATTTACACAGAGATCCTAGATTGTGAAAAAAAGTAAAATTGAAACCATTTTCCTAGAAAGTTTTAATTTATATTGGCAAAGGGACTGTTCTGCCATGGGAGAGGGACCTGTGCCTAACAACTCCACCAGTTGTATCTGAAAAGTCATCAAAGCAACAAGTCTTACTAGAAAGATATCTGATGCTATTTTTAATTTGAATAACACTCAATGTCCTCTTTCACACTGGCACATTATAGATTTTCTGTGTCCAGTGTACAAAAGATCTATCCCAGTTTTCATATAGAAAAATCTTAACTGTTTTACTTTGTTTAGGATTACATAATTTTTTAAATTTTTTTTTTTTACAAAACAGTGTCTAACACCTGACTTCCACTTTTTGTCATGTCAGGAAAATATCAGACAGTACTTCATATTCTGCAGATCCTCAACAAGTTCATTATCATTTCCACCTGACAGGTTTTCATAAGCTGCCTGCCAAACACTTAATTCCTGGTCCTGCTGCTGGGAGCTACTGCCTCTTGTGTTAAAGGAAAAAAGGTGTTAAGACAGTTTTTCCATTTCTGAGATGACTTGGGAGAGAAGCCCAAATCCATTTTAATATATATCCAACCTAGAGAAGTGGGATCAAACCCCACAAGTAACTCTATGGATATGATACTATCTATAACAATATGATGTACCTCATATTAGTGATATGACTGAATATCAGCATAACAGAACTGAAAATATGTTCCCACATTTCAGAAAATATTTTAAGTTTGCTGTAATCCTTAGAGTAATACACAAAAATATCACCCTGTATTTCACCATATCACAGAATTTAAGGGAATCTGTCACATGCCACAGCTAATGACAAGCATGTTACACAGTCCAAATTTTTGTAATATTAAAGATAATCTATTACAAGAATTGAGACTTCCAGAAGCACACCAACACAAGCAGAGTCCTGTGGCTCTAAACAGAGAAGCTGGAGAGACAAATAGATGCTTAAACCCAGCCAACTAGGAATTCCCAGAACAATATTAAACCTCAATTGTTAAAGAGCATTGCAACAATCCTGACAAATTAAGCTTTCTTGCCCAGCCTAAGCATTCTCACAGTTTTGCAAAGAGCTAAGAAATACGTCTTACAGAGCATCTGACCAGTGACAAAGTCAGGATTCTGTGTTTTCCCTTCCAAAGACTTGATCATCCCCAAGCATGTCATCCCATAGTAACTGAGATACAGTCCTGTTGAGTCTTTTGCTATTCTCTAGCTGAATAATTGTAGTAGTCTCTCATTGCCCAGCAAAAATGTATGCACTTTATACAGCACAAATCAATGTCAATAAAAAAGCTGAAAAGGAGTTATATGGCAGAATACCCACTTATCTACTTCTAGTGTGTTCTCAAAGGTGGCACACTGAAGCTAAAGCCTTCACTTCATTATGAGTTCGAGTCTGGCTTTCCTGTGGTCCAGGGAAGTCAACTAACTGTGGCCTTTGGAGAAGCATATCTGTCCTCCCCCAATCCTCCCTCTTCCCTCACAGCAATTTCCAGATTGCTTTTTTTCTGTTTCTTAGTCTTCACCTTCTAAGACACAAAATCACAAGTACACACACAGTACACTGATCACACTTCCTGGCTCATGCAGTCCAAGATAAATTGAGAAAATTACTTACTTTTATATCCCTCACACACTAAGGATACAGCAAAAGCCAGGTAATTAAAGATTTCGGCAACTCTGTACATGTCCTGGCAGAAAATTCAGTGTTGAGGGACTCCAGACATCACAAAGGAAATGCAGCAGCTGAAAGGAGATTTTTTCTTTTTTAATGCTACTGATGCTTAATTTGAACTAAGTAGCCTAATTGCCGCTTTAATAATCTAATCTCTATAGTGAACCTTCCCCAAATATCATGTTGCTCACAAAATCAACTGCCCTGTGGTAAGTCCCATTTTATTTTCATGGGACTATCTTAAATGCTTTAATATATGGGGCTTTAATGTTTTTTCCTGCTGGTCCAACAAGTTGGAGCTGGTATCACAGCAGTAATAGTTTGGTATAGCAGATACCAGAGTTGACTCCATTGGCTTTTTCTAACACCTGATCTCTCATCTACCAACCTTTAACTCCATTGGCTTTTTCTAACACCTGATCTCTCATCTACCAACCTTTAACAACTTTATGGTTTATGCTATTATTATCACATGTTCAGAAGTGAGCTTATCGCCTAATCAGGAAGTCAGCACTTTTATAAGCTCTAGTGGTGCAATTTATTTCTCGTGCAAAATCTCCAACTTGTAACTATACCTATGTCATATAAAAGAGCAGTGCTCACAGAGATGAGGACATGAGTAAGCTATGTGTTGTTAACAATACTCTACACACTTAATACTCAACTGCATACTTAAAGAAACAGAAAGAGCATTTCCAGTTTTCTGTACCAAAGACTATTGACAAGGCTTAAATCCCTTATATGAAACTAATTTCAGAAGCAGATGGCTGTATACAACTTTGATGGCCCTTCAGTTACTTTATTGAAAATAAAATACTTGCTAGGTTGGGTAAAACAAAAGTGTAGCACAGCTGTCTTATTTGTGTATATTTTGACTAAGCACACATAATCAGTCTATAAATGATGGGACACAATTAAAACAAAAAAATTATTTATGCCGTATTTGTCATTCAAAGTCATTACAGAACATACGCACCCAAACGAGTAGGCATCAGGTACCTGCCCTCTAGGGGAAATTCATCAAAGCAAAATAAAAGTAAACTACAGTATACTTCTTCCAATAAGAGTAGCAGTCTTTCTGACATATAAAGAAGCCTAAAGCATGGTGGTATAATCAAAATTATAATTAACTGTCATAAGCCTCGAGCAAATGTAAAGCACTACCTGTTTTATGAAACTTTGATCAGACTGTGATTAAATTATTTTTAGAGTTATGCAGTATGTGTCAGATCTCAATTATCCAGATCCGTCTTACCTGCAGGGAACTCTGTTCATTTCATGCAACAATTTTCTTATCAGGTGGCTCTATAAAGAGGAATATTGGTAGGTTTCTTTCACAAAGATTCATTTTTCCCAAGTGGCAAGCAATCCAATGATTGCTCATCTTTTCTTGTTTGTTGCTCCTGGAGTTATATAAAAGATACAACTGCTACAAGAAATGCTGTCTACTTGTTTTCTGAATTGGGAGTAAAAATAATGCCTTTTTCAGGGAAAAAAGTTTTTTAACCTTTAAGTCCTGATTGCTCACTGCATCCTTAGTACTGGAAATACTGAGTGACAGCCATAACTTGCATGGAGAGAGGGACTGAAGGAAGTGTTAGACAGAAAGACAAAGAGCTACTGAGTTAGATTAGCTGATATACTCCTTGTTACATCACTGAGCACCATGTCTGTCATCGCTGTTTAGAACTAGAATAGTCAAAGTGTTCAGAAAGCATAAACTCATCTCATAACTCATTCTCATCTCACCACATCCCTCCATCACTCAATGTTTCTTCCAACCTTTCTGAGACCTGTAACTATCTTTGACCTCCTTTCCCTGCTTCTGGTGTGTCAGCATGATAGTATTGGTCTAGTGTTCCATTCAAATTCTTGAGGGTTTTTTTTTGTGTGAATTCCTCCTAAAATTACTTTGAAAAATATGGAAGAAAATGAACTCTTGGGACAAATTGCATAGAACCCTGTTGTATTACCAAGGCTCATACTGAATGGACTTTTATTTGGTTTAATTTAAATTTTTTATTTTTCATTATTAGTTTTGAGGAAAATGTCATTAACTCCTTAGATTTAAAAACTAATATCTTTTTCAGGTATAAATTATGACTGGACTGAACGATGTCACATCAGAGGTTAGGTTTTGGCAGAAGAGACCTACAGAACAGACTGCTTATTCCTATGACTTTCCACCCAGAAGAGAAGAAAGTTTCCTACTTCAGATGAAGAGTACTTTTTACATAACACTACTATAGGTCAGTATTTCTGCCTTGGTCTATCTGGTAATTAGATTGTAGTAAGGATTAATAAAAATGATCTTTACTCATGGTGAGGAGCAGAGACACAGTTTATGAGGGAAGGTAGCATCATATATGGATCTTACTGTGTAGTAGTCAAAGTAGTCACATCAAAGTGAATTACATATCTAAAGAAGAACCAACCACTCCTCTTTAAAAAAAAAATAATGGTTAGATTACATATTTAGATACACTAAATACTTAGTTCTTTGTAAAACAGCTCACAAGGGGAAGCTCAGCTGCCAGAGTACCTTTAGATCCTTTGTTGTATGCACAGCACAAATAAAAGTTCTCTGCTTTGCTCAGAAATTATTTCTCCAGACATTTTAGCTTCTAAAGTGATGTTTACTATATCAACATATGAAAGCTAGTTTTTTTACATGTTTAATTTTTACACAGGTTTTCTATCAGTTCCAGTGCTACATGCCATTCTAAGTACAAGAAATAACTGCTTGGCTAAAAACCCATCCAACACTAAGACCATTCACAACATAGACACTGCCTTCCTATTTCTCTTACATCTTCACCAGACCGAAACCCCTGTCCCCTATTTTTTCCCCAGTGGATTCTTTGTGCCTGCACTTGACAGCATTGAAGAGTTTACTTAATTTACTACATCTCTGCCAATAAAACTGTCCTCCTATTTGTACCATTATATTTGAAAAAAAATCAATTTTTTCTGATATCTCTTATTTCAGTTTGCAATATATGCTGAAGCATCTGGAGCTGCTATATCTACAACTCTGATACAGCTATTTTAGCCAGACTGTAATAAAGCAACTGGGAAATAAGCAAAGTATCTGATTATCTGTAGGAGACGTTGTGGTTCATTTTTTATAACATCAGTTAAGTTCTCCAAAACTATTTTTTCTGGGAAGCTGAAGATTGCAAAACTGGATTCACATGATAGAAGGAGAAAGGGCAGCCGAGTATCACAAAGCCATCCATATCCTGAGGATTTTGCCAGTATCAAAAGCCATCATTAAGCAGATGACAAAAGCCAGAATCTACCTTGTCATTCCCTACTTAGATGTGCACCCAGCCAGTGGTATTTTGCTTTCTATTCTTGATGGCTTACCAACATGTAAGTCTTTGATGTTTTGATGCCATTTTTCCCTTCAAAGGCAGTTTCTTTGCTTTCAAGGTGCAGGAATCATTAATTAAGCCTAATGCCCTCTTAGACACCTTTGTCATTAATTATGAACGTGAACAGTCAAATACTCTATCCTCATAATAAAGCCAAGACTAGATTAATATCAACTCTCAACCCTAGGATGCCCTCAAAAAGTTCAGAAAGAAAAGAGCAAGTAAGAAACATGAAGTTTTAATAAAAAGGACTGTCTCGGAGTTGGCCCGAGGTGGACAGCAAGTTTGTCACAGCTTCAAAATCTGCTCTCTCACCAACTGAGCTGCACTAGCTCATATAGGAGGCAAAACACTGTCTCATCTTCCTCTTTCCATCCATTGCCCATCTAAATGCAAGAATGCCATCTGAATATTAATACATGTTGCCAATATTCATTAAATGAATACCTATTTTGTGACTTCCTGACTTTTTTTATCCTTAGTTTTTCATTTGCCTACAGAAAAGGGATCATCTCACAGATCTACAGAGCTGCACACAAGAATAATTAACTTTATCTTTGGCTGTTGTATAAGCAATTGCAAATGGTGCTTTATCCACATTAGACTCTATGGAAGACTCGGGACTGATGAAAGATTAAGCGGTTTTCCACAATTATCTGCAAGAAAAAATGAATATTGATCATTGAAAAACTAGATTATATTTCTCAATAGCACTCTTGTCCTGGTCATCCTCAATGTCCTGTCTTGGCCTTACTATCCAACACGGTCTGTGTCGATAGAGAAAGAGACAGCAAGACCAAGAAGAGAAAAAATTCCCAGTGCAGATGTGATACGCTGACCCTGATCTTTGTAACATTTGCTACATTTAGTGGCACAAGATGAGTAGCTCTATTAGCTTCAGTTAGAAAGCCTATAATGGTGGGTTTCAGGGTCAAATGACTCACCTTGGACATATTAATAAACTATTTTAATAAATATGAATTATGGATATAACTCCCAGATAAAATATATATTAAGATGCTACATATAATAACCTTATCTCAGCTTTATAGTGACATGAGGTAATAACCATATGGTTATGAAAAATACATTTTAAAGTTTGAAACCCCAGATTATATTCAGCTGGTTTTTAATGGCATATTTTTTATTATATAGATAAATTTTTCCTCACTAGGTATCATTGCTGAACCAAATTAAGACTGTGTGGTGACTTTAATCTCTCACTTTTGATTTTAAAGTGATTAGAATTCTTGTAAGGGTAAATTAACTTTAATTTGGAAGCCTTGAATCCTTACTATGAAAGTAATTGCAAAATTTCTGTAAAGTTTTACTTCTTTAAATTATTGATACATATCCTGCCTAAGCATTTCTTATTCCTTCCCTAAGGAATAAAAAATAGAGAATCAGTGCTACTGCATGTTATCCCTAGCTAAGTGAAAACCAAAATTATTAAAAATAAGTATTTTTTTTTACCAGCCCTGTTTATTTTAAGGATAAGTTTACTGGTGCAACTGGCCATGGGAAAGCAGACCTGTTGTTCTGATGGATGAGCTAGGCTGCCTGGTCAGAGGGAAGCAAGGTCAACCTGATTCATACCTTTCCAGTCTCTGCTTCCCCGTTTAAACCTGAAAGCACAAACAGCACAAGCCCTGGAGTTGCTGGGCTTCCTTCCCACCTTCTCCACCACATAGCCTTAGTCAAGGAGTGATGCTGTGCAGCAGAGTCACAAGCCATGTGACAACATGGGGCAGATGGGTTGTTCTACCCCAGGGAACCCCTCATCTATGAGGCCAGTCTGCTTCCTACACAGCAGTCAAGCTTTTGCCTTCCTTCTGCCGTCACAAATAGCCTTGTTTCACAATTGGCTGAGCCATTCTCAGAATATCTGTTGCCTGTAGAATTATGGCAAATACAGTAATATTTAATAAGCTAATTGGATTGCCATATAGGTAGAATTTAGATCAAGTTCCAGTGCATTTAACTCTATGGATACAGAGAAAGAGTTGCTTTGCTATTATCCATAGCAACAAAGAAAGTATGGACACAGATGCTACATTTCTTAAAGGACTCAGTGTGTAATTAACATAAGTTAATTAATGACTTCAGCTCTTTTCCCAAAGAATGTCTAATTTTGTGAAGAATATGTAGTAATACTCAAAGAAAGCGAAGTTTTTTCAACACTTCGCTTTCTTTGAGTATTACTACATATTCTTCAAGTTTTTAGCATTTACATGCTAAAAACTAACTCAACTCCAAACTCACAACAAAGCTCTCTGTAAGAGCAAGGAAGGAATTAAACTGATGTATCATTAGTTAGCATATCACCCAGTGCATTAACCCCAGCTGGCAACTCAGCACCATACAGCTGGTGCTGTATGGTGCTGAGTTGCCCATATGGATGGACTGGGCTGAGAGTCAGAAGAGAAAAGTGCAAAAACCGGTAGGTTGAGAGAAAGACAGTTTATTAGGAAAAGCAAAAGCCACACAAGCAAAGCAAGACGAGGAGTTCATTCCCCACTTCCCATGGGCAAGCAGGTATTCAGCCATCCCCAGGACACCAGGGCTCCATCATGTGTAACAGTTACTCGGGAAGACAAAAGCTATCACTCTGAACATCTTCCTTTTCCAGACTAATAGACAGAACATGGTATCATATGGTATGGAGTATCCCTTTGGTCAGTTGGGGTCAGCTGTCCCAACTGTGCCCCCTCCCAACTCCTTGTGCAACCCCAGCATCCTCGCTGGTAGGGAGGTGTGAGGAGCATAAAAGGCCTTGGCTCAGTGTCTGCGCTTCTCAGCACTAACAAAGACATCTCTGTATTATCAACACAGTTTTCATCACAAATCCAAGACAGTTCTATACTATAGGGTTAACTTCATCCCAAAGCCAGCACACATGTAGAAATAAGTCACTATTTATAATAATTTCTACTATATTGCCCTTTACATTAGAAAACTTGAGAGGAACTTGACCAATGGAACATGGTTGCAGGCACATTGCTTGTGGCATTGGTGGACCATGTCTCTTTTTTCTCCATATCCGCATTATAAAACATTCTAGTCTTCGATCATTCCTAAGTCAACATTCTCTAACTTTCTGCAAGAGTCCAACACCAAATTATTTGGTGATTATTCTTATGAACGCGCTAAGTGTCATCATTGCTACTGGAGCACATAGAACACATATTAAAGCTTAAGGCATTAGCAAAAAGGTAAAGCTACGTTTGTGGATGAAAGGAAAAAGTAATAGTGTCACTGCTTCTGTAAGAAAGACATCTGTAGTACAGCGACTATGAAAAAATGTACACCATCCAGTTGGCACCAAGCTTTTATAATGGCTATAAGAACATCTAGATTGAAATGAAATCTGACACAAACTTGAATTCAAACTCCAGACAAAGTGCTCCCTGCACTGTAAGAGCACATAGAAATGTCAACCAAGAATGGCAGTTCAGTTTCCCAGAGCTTAGTGCCATGAGACTTACCAAAGTGGAAGACAGAATTGAGATGCAGTGTGATGGGGTGAGTTGGTCACATTTACATAGAAAAATTCTGCCAAGCATATCACTGAACAGAAATCTTCAGCATTTTGTCCCAATTACCACCAGTCCTATCTTCCATTATTTCTTTTCTCTTCAAACAGATGTATTTTAAAGACCACGGAGAGAGGACAAAACCACTTTTCAGAAACATCTGTAAACTCAAGCTCAGTTGCTAATCTTGTTCCCATAATTTAGTTGGCCATCTTTTGGCATTAGAAGAGTTTTCTAATCTTGCACTTCAGAATGGTTCAAATTCAGAATCAATTAATAGATATTTATAAATAATTACTAAGGAATACTTTTTAAAATATAGTATAGAAATCCTATATTTATGCATGCTTCTAAGAAAACATTAAAAAATGATGTGTTGCAAAGGTCAAGAAACATTTGAAGTTGTAATTAGCCCAGGCTGACATCTCCAAATTCCATAATTATTCTAGTGACATTTGTGGCATCCAACAAATCAATACTTTCTCAATATTTATTATAATAGCATTAATGACTAAGTTCCCAAATACAACATTTTGCCTGTGTTTCCTGCAGTAATTATGTACCATACCTTCAGAAGGAGGAGTCAACAACTTTTTAAAAATAGTTACCAAGGTTTGAATGGTTGGAACTGCTAAGAGAGCAATACATTTGTGTTCTGTTCATAAGATTCTGCAACACACCTTGTACTCCAGAGATAGCTGACACCAGAACTGAGCTATTGTTTTGAAATACAGCATGAATTTAAGCATAAACATTGTATTGATTTTGTCTGAGATTGTGTTTATTTTCCCCACAGCATCCTTCACAGCACTGTGTATTGGTAGCAAGCACAGTGTTGGTAATACAACAGGGTTTTGGCTACTGCTGAGCAATTCTGTCTCACATCAATGCTGTCTCTCCAAGACTTCTCCCTCAGCAGTAGGCTGGTTGTGGGCAAGGTCTTAGAGGAGACTCAGCCAGGACAGCTGACCCAAGCAGACCAAAGAGATATTCCATAACATGACATCTAGTCAGCAATAAGAAGCTGAGAGATAAGGGGAGGAAGTTGGGGTAGTGTTTGGGGTTTTTACGTTTCGCTTCTGAAGCGAACATTACACATACCAAAGACCTGCTTACCAGGAAGTGGTCAGACATCATCTGCTGTTGGGAAGTAAAGAATAATCTTTTGCTTTTGCTTTGCTTCCCCATGCAGCTGAATTAAACCACCGTTATCTCAACCCAGAAGTGTGGAGTTGTCTTTTTCCATCTTACTTTTTCCCCTCTCTGTCCTGCTGAGGAGATTGATAGCTCAGCTTTGTGGATCCCTGGCATCTAGCCAAGGCTAAACCACTGCTTTCTAAATTCCATAAGTATCTATGATATATACTTCACCTAAAACTGATAAGGTTGTAAGCTCTTTAACAATTGTAGACCATGATTTCAAGGAAGTATTTATGCACAACAGCATGTGAACTGCCAATATAATGAGAATTTTTAAAGATATTATTGTAAAGCATTCTGATAATGCATGTATTTATACACATACCAAATAGCTAGAGTAGTATGCAGTTCTTAAAATTGTTCCTTACAGTGTCTTTTTCAATAAAACATACTACACTCTTCCCATGCTTAAATATCACTGAAGACTGCTTTGCAATGCTGCCTAATTGAATAATTAACAGTTCTTTCATTTTCTGCATATAATTCAAGAATGTTTAGATGATTTGTTTCTTCCTCAAAACGTAGCATCAAGCTTTTATGTTTACTGAAATTCCACAACTACAAAGGCAAAAGTTGTCTCCCCTTTCATTTTGAGATTCTGTTCTTACAGATTTCTACTACTTCGTTATTCATGAGGAGTTTGTGACTTTATGTGTAAGCTATGAGTTTTCATTATGAACAGCTCAACTGATGCAGCTAAAATGGTTTGGTAGGTATGTAAGAAAAGACCAGAGATATGAGAGATTAGCCAGTTTGAGAATATCACACTCACCCAATATAATGGAGTCTCATTACTGGAAGCATTCACATGCTTCTCTATATCCCAGATACACTTTCCAGTATCTCTTCGCTGCAGAAGTATATTCCACACGTTTTGCTGGGCTTCCTTCCAGAACACACACAAGAGGCTATACCATTAGAGGATTTGATTTCACTCCATAATGTTGCCCTAAAGCTGCCTTTTTGCATACTTATCAGTTCTTTTCCTTATTTTTGTCAGATTTTATTGTGTGTTATTTTGTCTGTTCATGGTATTTTGAAACTGAGCTAATTATGATTTGTTTATACCAAATACAATAAGAAAGAGCAAGCAGGATTTTTCCTTAGTGGTAAAAATTGGGGTCCCAGTGCAAAGATGATGAGCAAGTCTATCTGCTATTGGTCTCCAAGGAAATCTAACTGCAGCGTAAGGGTTGAAAGTTGAAACCTTCATGTATATTTCAAGCTGGTTAGCTGAGAATATCTTGATACAGTGTCTGCAAACATTTTTCTTGAGTATCCAGACAACCAGGAATTAGTCACCCAATTCATTCAGTTATAATTGTTACTTATTTGATATAAAATAATAAGGATTAAATGATGCGGGGAGGAGGGGGAGACAGTTATGCAGGGAGAGAAAGGACTAAAAAGCCTAATTGCACTGCACAGATCACAGAATTACTAGGTTGGAAAATACCATTAAGATCATTGATTCCAACTGTGTCTGTCCTCTCCTAAGCCATATTCCCGAGCACCTCATCTACCCATCTTTTAAATACATCCAGGGATGGTGACTCAACCACCTCTCTGGGCAGCCTGTTCCATATCCCCACAACTCTTTCAGGAACTTTGTAAATCAATTAACTTGTAACCAAACTAGTCTGACCAGGCATCCCATCTGAGTTTTAGCTTCAGATTCTGAGGATAGTCCATCAGCAGCTCCCACTTGTCCAAGAAACTCCTTCTAGCTTCTTCCAATATATTGGAACTGTCCTTTTTCTTCATCAGTCCTGGACAAAGTTCCAGACATATGAAAATCTCAGTGACAGTAATTGCACATTCCAATTTTGGCTCTATCCTACATGTGAATGGTCCTCAAGACAGTGTGCGAAAAGGTAGCAAGATAAATTTCATGTGCTCAGTTGATTTAATATATCTCACTCCAGACCAGATAAATCCACCAGTATTCATAAGAAACATGGACCTGCTCTCCCTCACTTCTGACAACGTGTCATCAATGAAGCTGTGTAAGACAAAGGAATCACCTCCATTTTATAGAAAACATTTGCACTATTAAATTTTGCACACTAACTTCAGAACACCTGCTACCATTTCAGGTCAAAAGGAGGAATATAATCAGCTCTTTTCTACTGCAACACATTCCTGCATCTTCTCAAAAGCCGTAAAGGAAACTTGCTACCAAAAAAAATGAGGTACTAAATGGGCCTCACAAGCACAATCCCACATCCTCATGGGAGATTTCAACCAGTTCTGTATCCATTGGAGGGAAAACACAGCCGGGCATAAGCAATCCAGATGGTTCTTGGGATGTGTTGATGATCACTTCCTTATCCAAGTGATAGAGAAGCCAATGATGAGGGGTGCCATGCTGGACCTCATTCTCATCAGCAGACAGGTACACAGAGGATGTGAAGCTCAAGGGCAGCCTGGGCCACAGTGACCATGAACCGAGGGAGTTCAAGATCCTCAGGGAAGCTGGAAGGGTCCACAACAAGCAAGCTCACTACCCCAGACTTTAGCCTCTTCATGGAACTGCTGGGTAAAGTACCATAAAAAAGACCTGTTGGGAAGAGGGAGCCAAAGGCAGCTGTTTAGTGTTCAAGGATCACCTTCTCCAAGCTCAGGAGTGATGCAGCATCTCAATAAAGAGGAAGTCAGGCAAAACCACTCAGCTCCTGGGCAAACTCAAAAATGGAAAGGAAGCCCAGAGAAGGAGGAAGCAAAGGGCAGGTAGTCTGGGAGGAATACAGAAAAAGTGTCCAAGAAGCAAAGGATCAGGTAAGAAAAACTAAAGCCCAAGTAGAATTAATTCTGGACAGAAACATCAAAGACAAAAAGAAAAGTTTCTGTGTCAATGATAAAAGGAAGACTAGTGAAAATATGACCCTGTATGGAAAGAAACTCAAAATTTGATGTATTTTTAACATGTTCATTCTAAATGAAATTTCCCTCTAAATGGAGAGTCCTAACCTACTTAGTTGTTTTTCAAAGGGGGCATAATCTATATTTTGTCACTTTTTTTCCTAACTTCCATATTGCAAAATCATCTGAGAAGAGAGGCCCCTTATGAACTGCAATATTCACAATAAGGTCAAGAGAATGGTAAAGTTCTTTGATTTTGTAGGTTTTTTCATCAATAAATAGTATTTGGTATACTTTTTGACTGCTATTGATCCTAGAGCTGATCTTGTCATGAGACAACCTAGTATTGCTATAATATCTCAGCCTGAAGTGCTAATAGTCATTAAGAGTTCATTGTTTTGTATGCAAAGACAAGACTTCTTTTTCCTCCTCAGGTACATCACTTGAAATTCACCTGTAATTAATTTTATATGCTACTTTGTTAGCCAGTCGAGTGACTGCAGACAATTGAACCTAAAATTTGTGGATCAGTCTAATTTGATGTGTCAGACTTCTTTCATTTTATATACTTAGTCATTTTTGAAAGGTACCAACTAAAGGAGCATTAAGTAATTCACACTGTATTTAACTAACCATGATTTTCAGTATTAGCCACATAACCATAACAGTGCCAGTTTTGCAAAATTAGATTTTAAAAATGTGCAGTTCTTACTAAGCAGTTTTGGTCCATAAGATAGAATTGCTTTGAAACACAAACACCAAAAGGTTATCAGCATGCTGAACTCAAAAAACCCCCACTTCTGAAATCAAAGAGTAGCATATTTTGTACTTTGCTGCTCATCTCTAATCCACATCTAGCTCATACATATTCTAGCCAGCAACAACATATGCAGTCTATCCCTTTATCCTGGCAGACATCAAACACAGCATTTCAAGTAAGCATTTAGACTACAGGCAATTATTTTTAGTCAGCTTTATAAAAGCTCTTAAATTTCACAGAATGCTATTGATAAGCTTCCCATATGTTTGGTGATGTTGTTGCCATGGCTTCTAACACAATTGCGTAGGGCAAGTGAGACATACAGATATAACAGTTTGGGGGGTGATTTTCTCATAGGGTGTCTAATTAATTAATATTTCTGTTCACAAGAGGAAACTACTTGTGCTGCAGACACTTGCTGAGTGGGATTCCACGCGGGCTTTCCAATTGACTCGTGACCCGTATCTGTTCTGGCCTTGGTGTCAGAGCCTGATATTTGTGACAAACCATGTGCTGATCTGTGCAACAAGCATTTCTGAAGCTGAAATTAAGCTGCAGCTAACAATGTTCATTTTCCATCATCATTAACAAAAATAGATTAAGGGTAAGAGCAGAGCACAGTCTCTGACTGCACTGTTCATTACAAGGATGAGCAATCTCAGAGAAGTCTGACCTTACACCTCTGCGGTAATGCTAATAATGGACAACATGTATGGTTTAAGTAAGTCATGTACATATAAAAATTCTAATTGCTTAAGCTCTGGTTATTGAAACTAGGATAAAAGAAAATGATAGAGATTCCAGCTTTGATATTTTATACAGGTAGGGTGCCAGTCAAGGGTGTGTAAAGTCATAAAATGTCCTCATCACAGAGAAATCAAGATATATTGTAAACCTCAGTAAGCCTAAGTCTTGTGAGAGTTCTGATAATGATCTATGGATGAAATTGGCCTGGATGCATTAGGATAAATGTGCAATTTCTCATGCTTTATCCTGTAAAGCTCAACTGCAAAATATTTTTAAATTAACCAATCCCTTACTGGGAAACAAAAATATTATTTCCTTTCTTGAGACAGATGGGAGCCACTCCCAAACAAGGCAGAGGAACATTGAATCTGTCTTCCAAAGTTATCTACATTGCATGTTCCATTAAAAAACAAAATACATTAAGGGTTTGTGCGGTCTATAGGTTATTACTCTATTTCAAAATATTGTTAGGATAACAGAATGTCTATCTTTAACCTTCTCTTTACTTTTGATAAAAACTCCATTATGAAGCTTTGCAAAAAAAAAAAAAAATCCATGCAGAATTTGGCACTGGCGGTCTGTCTGTGGAATAATGGCAAGATATCATTGTAACCACACAGACAAGCTCGGCAAGTCCTGTATCATTCACTTAGCATAAAAAAAATAAAAAAACCCTTCCTTGTCTACTGGATAATTGCATAGCTGATGACTCCCACTTAGAAAATGCACTTAAATGTATCAGCAATGCTGGTGTTGACATCTGCCAAGGTCATTTTGATGCAATGTTTTATAATTACTCATTTTCATGAAGCACACACAGACTCAAAGTGTGCCTTACTTTCCTTAGAGATAGCAATAATGGAAACCTAACAGCATTTTGAAATGCTTACACTGTCATGATGGAAGTTGTTCTGGAATTAATATGGGCATCAAGGGAAAGGGACAGGATGCTACACCTGAATTTCAACTGTGCTATGACTCCCTGGAATTTTGTGCATATAGGCTGAACTATGCATGCTATTTAACTGTCTTCTAAATGCACAAATGATGCATTTCCCCAGAAAACCACATCCATCTTAAGAATGGAGGCTTTGAATGGATCTCCAGACATCTTAGGAAGATCAAATGATTGAGGAGGTGAATAAAGACACTAAGAAAAATAAATCTTAAAGTTCAGTATGTACTACTTGAGCAGCGAGCTCCAAAATGCTTCAGAGACAAGTGAGAGGATACAATTCCTCTGAATGTACTGAAGCAGATCTGGAACATGACCAAAAAGATGCTGAAGCCTTGCTTAAAGTATTTGAGAACCACCAATCAGATCAATCTTTTCCACTTCTCAACTAGTCATCTAGTTTTATTAGACCTCGGTAATTTACTTGAGGATAACTGAAAAAAAGGTCAAAACTATGACTAATCCTGAAGGAACCATCCTCAGAATGAGGATTCTAGGACCATTTATGGCATTATAATGTGAATTTTTTATCACTTATCACATTTCAGATGTCAACTCAAAAGATGGAATGAAAGGAAGGAAAGTGAGAGAGAGGCAGAGAATGAGGGCAGGCAAGTATCTCCAGAAAAAGTAGTCATACTCTGCCAAACAGGATTTGGATATAGAGAATTGCATCCAGTGTCTGACCATTTCAATGAAGAGTAACCATTGAAAAATTAGAAGTTGATAGAAAAGTATGCATTATTTTTCTGTGAATCATACAAACTAACCA
Source organism: Heliornis fulica (assembly GCA_013399135.1). NCBI lineage: Eukaryota > Metazoa > Chordata > Aves > Gruiformes > Heliornithidae > Heliornis > Heliornis fulica. Next base: position 90,770 of record VXBZ01004863.1, on the reverse strand, counting down.
GCTCATCTTTACCTGTTTTAAAAAGTAATTACAGTTTTACTTGTGTTAAACAATTTTGAGTAGTGCTGAAGTGCAAGAATGAAAAATTATAGTTAGCACAACATGGGAGGTTGTCATCACCAAGAACACAGCCATTGTTATGAGGCAGCAGCAGTTGGATAACTGCTATTCAAAGGATACCTATTCAAAGGATAGAGTCAGAAATACTAATTTTAAAGAGTATCATTATGATCTGCTACTTGGAGTGGTACAAACAGCTGAAGCTTCTGAAACTAATATTCATCGAACGTTTTAATCTAGTCTGTTGTAAAGGGTCAACGTAACATGGAGGATAAAACTGCAAGAAAGTCAAATAAGAGCACAGATCTTTTGGCTTGTGCCATACCTATTACTGTTACATAGACTACTAAACCCTCTGGGTATGACAGGACAAAACAATGGCCAGAAGATTCCAGCTTGGTCCCAATGGTCTACAGGGATAATTGTCTGCATATGGTAGCACTGAATCTGAAGGTTCGGTTAAGATAACACCAGTTCTTTTGCTTACCTACATCTTAAGAACAAATATTTTTTCATATACAAAGAAAGCATAAGACAGAGCATAAACTAAATTACTTTCCTTTACTCTGCACTGGGGCATGTTTTATCAGAATAACCATGGATGACAACTGGATGTGATAGTCAATCTGAAGTATTCTTCTTGTACTAGTAGAACCATGAAAGAAAAAGTTATACTTTTACAACGTTTGCAGTTTATGTTTATAAATTGCAATGTTTTACAATAGATGGGCACCCACAAACACATACAGCCTGAATGTCAACTTCACAATATCATCCAACAATTTAAAATACTTATTGCCTCTGAATCCCTCTTTGATTTAGCTCTTGCACATTTCTTTTTATGATTAGCTGTAACAAAAATAAATCTGGAGTAGTTAAGAAAACCCTTTGTTGCAGGATAGTAATAGTTTCTGACATCTTCTGCCTGAAGCACAAGACTGATCTGAAAGAAAGCAAGCAAAGAAAGAGCTTATAGGGCCTACCCTCCTCTAGTGTAAAATGAAGACACAACACTGACTTCAGAAAATTTAGATACGATTCATTAACAGTATAGTGAAAAGAATGGCTACTACACTTCTGGTGCCAAACTCCTATCCATGTTTACCACAAATAAGTTCTGGTCAAAATATTAACAAAGATAATCACAACGTGAACAATCATTACCTGCTCATACTAATGATTATCTCATTGTTTTTGAAATACTGGAATACAAATGAACAACACTGTAAAGTGTGAAATCAATTAACTAAACCAAAAAGAAAGGGGGGGAGCAATATGTTGTCCACAAAGCCAGAGGCTAAAATGTATTAAAACAAATCACTTGGTAAATGCTTGTTAATAATTATTTACACTAAGAGATACTGGGATTGTTTCCTCCAGTAATTTGTGGAAAGAAAAAGTAGAGAATGACTTGGGTAATGCATTTACAATTAGTACATCGATTCCATATATTCCATGTAGCACTACCACTAGCTGTCAAGGACAGGTCCCTGTCACTTGGTGAGTTTTCATGGGAGAAAATGTATTTCCCATAACTGTCATTTAAAAACACGCACGCCAGTGCGTGCGTGCACAAATACGGATTACCCTCCCAATTACATGGAGCACAGCCTGCACAGTAGTTCTTCAAGCGTACAGCATTAATCCCACAGATTAGAAATGGATAGGAAATTAGGAACAGATGTTTCATAGCAGTGCTGTGCTAGAGAGGACTGAATGAGTGCCAAGAGTACTAATATATCCACATGATATCCAATAGTGCCAAGCCTGGTTCCTCAATTACCTTACAGATGACATGTTTCCAGCTCCAAAACCATTTCATTCAGAGCTCTGGGATTTCTTCACAGCAGTGCATTACACTTTATGGGCATAGTCTGGGGTCTCTTGAGATTACTATCCATTTCCCTTATCCCACCATCTGCACAGTGCATGGTCTGCTACATCAGAAAGCATTTCAGCAAGCAAGGTTAGTTCTACCATTACAAACACAACTAGCACTAAAAAGCACACCTTGCAAACAGCAGTTAACATCTTAAAAGGTGTTTTTAGCTCACTGCGACCAAGGACACATAAAATCTATGAAGTAATAGAGCCAACTATCCCAATGTTTAAAGACCAGCAAACATGTTCAGAAGAAAATAAGGATACAAATACACTGGGCAGTCAGAGACTGCTTAGAAAGGGAATTAAAATCTTCAGTTCACTTTAAATCAGACAGTGAGTTACCAAACTATGGCATAATATCACTGTGCTTAAGAGAAATACTATTTTTCACAGGGTGTTAAAAAACAGGATTCTCAGCATATCTATTTTAAAAAGGGAGATAAACAGAAGGAGGGAGGGAAACACTGTTTCTGTGATTAGAGACATATATAGATGATATGTAAACAGCAATCCATACCAAAGAAAGCATCAAGCAAGTTTAAGGACAGCAGTGAATGTATGCATCATTTGATAGGGGTTAAATCGACACAGGACAGTTTCAGAGTCAAAATACTGAGTTTCTCTCTGAAGTGACAGTTTTCTTCACTTGGAAAACATGAAGTTATGACTGTAATTGGTTAGACTAAATAGTAATGCTAGAGAGAAAATAAGCAGCTAGCCATTGCCTAAAGTATATTTCTAAAAGCAGGAAAAGGTCTCTGCCTCCCTAGAATTTTTAGAAAAATGGGCCCAGTTAAAATATTTCTAACATTTTTCTTAATTTGTTTTTCAGAAAAAAAGAATGTTACGTGTGTTCCTATTAAATATTATTACTCCGTTTCACATTTTGTGACAACTTCACTTGCAAAATGAAAATGCTGTTGAAATTCAATTTATTTGAATTTTCTGCAGAAAACCTTACAATCTAGAGAGTAAATCTTAGAGGTGAACATTTCCTGCAGCGAAGTTAACACAAAAAAAAAAAACCTTGACAGAATTCATCTCCCAGAGGGTACAAAATAAATTTGGCAGAAATACGAAACAAAGTAGTTTTCCAACAGCATTACTGAACATGTATTGGAATTAATAACAGTGTTCACATGAGAGACTCATATAGTGATCTCAAGCTTCAGCTGTGTAATACCAAAGAATGATACTGAATACATCTTTAATGCTCTTTGAAATATCACTCTCTTTCCAACACAAGACCGCTGCTTCTCCAGGTAATTTTTCTTTTTCTCATTGAATGGGTATCCATGCCAAACTCAGTATAAATTCTATTTTACCCCTTTTCAGGTGATTAGAGTAGCATTTTCCAAAGAATAATGGGACTATATCACTAACTGTCTCCTTGGCATCAGGATGCACCACAGTATGAGTACTGTCAGCTTTCAGTGAATTTAAAGCAAGTTTATCATAGGCTATCATAGCATATATATCACTAAATATAATATGGGCTAAATGCATAGGCAAACAGTAGCAGACATATTTTGCTAACTGTATGTGTCTTTATTAGATCTACTTACCACTAGTGGTTATTGGGTTCAGGTGAAATGTACATCAACAAAAGTCTTTATGGACTGAGACTATAGATGTTCCTGAGCTCAAACTATTGTAGTTACAGAAACCTATCAATTCCTCAACAAAGAAAGGGCAAGTAGACCATAAACTGATCAAGAAAAAAAAGAAAAGGATAAAAAGGCCATAGCGCTAATAACAAAAGGGAGATTTTTATTACCTAGGTAAAGCCTGGAGTATATTAAGTGTGGTAACGAGATTGGAAGAGCAGGTAGATGCACATGTATAATTACAAGTCGTGTTCGCATTCAGCTCTGCAAATAAACACCACCTCAACAGTTTCCTTGATATGAAGTAACACAGAAGATATGTTTGAAGATATAAAGAATGTATGAAAATAGGTAATACTGCCGTGCTTGTAATCAAAGTAAAAACAGGATAAAAATAAAACTTCCTTAAGCCAAGCTGATAGGTACAAGACACTTCGTGTACAGATAAATGGTGCACGCATAATAATGTTACTTAGTAAAAATACATCAGATATAAAAGCAGAATGTGGGCATAAATAACACAAAGCAAAGAGTGCTTAGAGAAAAAGATACACTTTATCGAACACCTAAATGCCCAGAGAAAAAAATTAATGATCAGTGTACAGAGAAACATTAAAGACTGTAGAAAATAAGAACGATTACAGTGATCCAGCTAATAAAGATAACAGGAGAACTCAAGATATACAGAAAAAAAGTTTTTCTACTTACACCGTTATGGCAAGCAAACAGAGAAAGTGAAGGAATAGGATATTTCTGGTGTTGGAGACCGGGAAGGTTAACATGAAAAAAAGTATAAAAAGGACAGAAAATAACATCCAAGTGGAGAAAGGAAAATGTTAAAATTCTTCCCCATTGTGCACTGAACAGGTAATTAGGCAATTAGAGTTATACAAAGCAATGAGAGCTCCAGGCTCAGAGGAATTATGTTTTAGACGTCTGTGGAAGGCAGGCAGAGAAATGGGAAAACTATCGGCCAAATTTAATAGTACACTGAGGGCGAGGAGTACCGGAGGGCACATAATGCCGCGCCAGTGTTGAGCAGTGGAATGAAGAGCACATGTAAAAATCTTAATACCCACAGGAGAGATACTGGGGACATGAAGACAGCCGAAAGGGCTAGGCTAATAAAACCACTGACGTGCAGGCTAGTCAGTGGCCGCCAAAAGGGTTTCATATGCCAAAGTTCTTAGCTCGATTCATAAACGGAGGTAAAAGAGTAAATATGAAGCCTCCCTATTAAATTAGAAAAAAACCTTTCCATGCCTCAGAAGAGCTTGCATTATGGACATACTTTAGAGTGACTTCAGTCTCTCTAGGATCCTTCTGTGTGACTTTTCCTTGCAATGTGACTTTTCTGTACAAAATTAAAGAACTTGCATGCATGGATTTCACTCATTCATGTAGCTTTGACGTACGTAAATTCATCATTAGAGAGGGGTTTATGCTAAAAGTGAGATTCACAACCACAAATGAAATTCAGTTCATGGCTCAGGTACAGACCGTAAACAAACCACTTGGGTCAAGCTCAGGAGCGTAGTTGTAAGCATACGTTAAGCTCACCAATATATCTTTCTGTAGATAGAAGGGTTTACTACTGAAAATCACAGAATTCTAAAAAGCACTAAAGCTTTTGAATTACTTCATTCATTTAGATGTTAAGAACATATTTGTACAAGCATACTGAATAGTAATCAGTGCCTGTAGATCCTACTCTGCAGGACAGGCAGGAGTTTCCAGACATCAGTGACTGTGCATGCGACTGCACCACCACAGACTGAATGGAAGGCACCAGCTTGGAAAACAGGGAGAATCTGATCCAGGGTGCATAGCCAAATAATGTTTACTGCAAACACAATTAGCTTGGAAGGAGAAAATTCAGGGTGCCAGTGCACAACTGCTTCCTAGTTTGATTAAACTGTGCAACAGATCAAAGAAACACGACAATCACTCATTGCTTTTGTATGCATTGTAAACTTAAGGATGAGCTCTTGTGTGATTTAAAACTGTGCAAAATTAGTGCCCATACTGTTGAGAAAATACTAAAAGGCAGAACATATTAATTTTTAATAGATTCAGTTTACGGACTGATAAATTGTTCTTGCAGTTTATTGCAGAGAATACAAAGTAATCATGAAAATGGAAACAGATATTATCATACAGACTCTGTTAAAGGCAGCCACAGAACAGAACACAGCACAAACACAAGATTTAAAGACACTACAGGTAGTAATTCAGAAGATGTTTTTGTGGCATTACACACCACTTTCTCTTAGCTTATGTAGTTGTATGCTATGGGAAGCTGCAAGACATGATCTACAAGGAATTGGTGGGCAGTCCAATTTATGTAATAAATACACTTTTGCATATATGCAGCTTTTCAAAATTAGCCAAAGTCTATAGCATTTTGTCAATAGTTAACTGCTTATAGCCCACTTAAAAAGAAGTCACAGCAATAATCAGGAAAGTAGATACATAATTAAAAAAATCAGGCATGCCCTCCACAATTTCAACACTGATACCTCTGGAGTTGCAGAGGAAAAAAAATGACAAAGGCTCTTTAAGAATTTCCTTCCTCACCTTACTAACTTTTCAGAGGAGCTTAGCCTTTACATTGCCTTGAGAGAAGAGTGCCATAGAGGTCTTTATTTGATTGAGTGAACAGAAGGCTTCATTGTGAGTTTTGAGTTTTTAATGAAACCAAGGGTGGCACATCACCTTTTTCCCTCCTCTGTGGCACACTGTACCAGCAGCTGTGGCTGCTTCTCCTCTTCCACTGCAGCTTAACAGCATTTGTTTCCATACCTTGTTACACACAGGGTTCAACTGGCTTTTTAGGATGAGGAGAGGTTTGTTCACCTCCCGCTTAGAACAGTCTGAATAGAGCAGGGAGATTTCAGCCTCCTTTTAGAAACTTATAAATCTATGAGGATGTAAGATTCAGGTCACCGGAATTTATGAGATTCCTGGTGCTCACATTTTTCCCTTTTCCTCAACCCTCATAAAGTAAGGTGATTGGAGATATATACGTATGTCTCTTTTGCAATGTCTTTTCAGGTTTAGGCACAGGCAGTGCTCAGTTCAGCCCATCCACGAAGATTACCCTCACAACCACAAGAGCTAAAGGCTTTTATGAATACAAACTCTAATTGTGAAACAAATTACATCAGAAAATTGCATATTGCTCTGAGACACAAAGGGATGTTAAAGCTCTGGACAGGTACCAGAGTATACTTGAGCTGTAGGAGGTTTCTGACTTTGAGGAAATTTGTGGAAAAGTAAAGTATTATGGTTACAGCGACAACAATAAGAGTCAAGTTCCTCCTCCCCTGAGGGTACCAATACAAATATAAGATTTGTCCCTTTCAAGTAAAGAATCTGTGCACAGATACTAAACATAATGATATATACCAATAAAAATAAGAAGGGTAATGTTCAAGATGAGAAAGTCTTAGTAAAGACACAGGAGGTTTAAATCAGGCATCAATAAAAAGGAGAAGTTTAGGAAAGAGTGGCAAAACTACAGTTCACCACAACAAATCCCACAGATTTCAATTTGGTATTTTTTTGATGTGGATATGTACACTTACTAACTCCACATCTGGTCACATGAGAGTTCTATGACACTAACTTACATATCCTACTGCTAGTGGGGGACTGTTTATCACTGTTTCAAAATATAAATTGCTCTTAACACTTGGTATGTGCCAGATCTTCAAGCTGCTTTTATCCCTAGAAGTCTGCCATATTTGCTTGCATTGATAAACTAAGTAGCAGAGACTTACTAGAACTTTTATACTTCTCTCCCTCATGTCAAGTTTAAACTAATTTTAACCCTTAAAAACAATGAGTACCTTTTCCCATCAGTACAACACTCCTCCATATGCCTCACTAAGTGTTTTAGTTGTCCCCTGCAGCTCTATGCTCTGTAATGAGGTGACATGGACAGTGGGATGGAGTGCACCCTCATCAAGTTCGCCGACGACACCAAACTGTGTGGTGCTGTTGACACGCTGGAGGGAGGGATGCCATCCAGAGGGACCTTGACAGGCTGGAGAGGTGGGCCCACGCCAACCTCATGAGGTTCAACCAGGCCAAGTGCAGGGTCCTGCATCTGGGTCGGGGCAATCCCAGGCACAACTACAGACTAGGCGGAGAGTGGCTCCAGAGCAGCCCTGAGGAGGAGGACTTGGGAGTACTGGTGGATGAGAGACTCAACATGAGCCAACAATGTGCTCTTGCGGCCCAGAAGGCCAACCGCATCCTGGGCTGCATCAAGAGAAGCGTGGCCAGCAGGTCGAGGGAGGTGATTCTCCCCCTCTACTCTGCCCTCGTGAGACCTCACCTGGAGTACTGTGTCCAGTTCTGGAACCCCCAACATAAGAAGGACATGGACCAGTTGGAGAGGGTCCAGAGGAGGGCCACAAAGATGATAAAAGGGCTGGCGCACCTTTCCTACGAGGACAGGCTGAGAGAGTTGGGGCTGTTCAGCCTGGAGAAGAGGAGGCTCTGGGGAGACCTTATAGCGGTCTTCCAGTACCTCAAGGGGGCCTACAAGAAAGATGGGGAGAGGCTGTTCAGTAGGGCCTGTTGCGACAGGACAAGGGGTAACGGTTTTAAAATAGAGGGAGGTAGATTTAGATTGGATATTAGAAAAACATTCTTTACTGTGAGAGTTGTGGAGCACTGGAACAGGTTGCCCAGGGAGGTGGTGGATGCCCCATCCCTGGAGATGTTCAAGCCCAGGTTGGATGAGGCCCTGAGCAACCTGATCTAGTTGGGGGTGTCCCTGCTTCTTGCAGGGGGGTTGGACTGGATGACCTCTGGGAGTCCCTTCCAACTCTAGTCATTCTGTGATTCTATGACTCTAGAGAATTATGCGGTGAACTGCACAGACAGTTGCACTACTTTCAGGAGATATTACTTACAGAAAAATTAGTCAGAAGAGTGATTTTTGCATTGTCATTCTAAGTGTTTATTGAGGTGCTGGAGCATATCTAAAGAAGAGCAATGAAACTGGGGAAGGGTCAACAGCATGGGTCTTAAACAGGAACTAGGGTTGTTTAGTCTGGACAGGAGGTGGTTAGTCTGGAGAGGAGGTGGCTGAGGGGACAACTACCTACAAGGAAGTTGTAGTGAGGTTAGTTTTGGTCTCTTCTCTGAAGTACCAAGTGATAGGAGGAAATTAAATTGTCTCAAGTTATGCCAGGGGCAGTTTAGACTGGATATGAGAAAAAAATTCTTCACCAAAAGGGTTCTTCAGCATTGGAAGAGGCTGTCCAGGGAGGTGGTTGGGTCACCACCCCTGGAGGTATTCAAAAGATATAGATGTGTGGATGTGGTGCTTAGGGACTTGATTTAGTACAGAACTTGTCAGTGCAAGGTTAAAGTTGGGACTTGAGGATCTAAACCAAATGATTGATCTTACTGTGATTTTAATATAATACCTGCACATATGTGTGTATGCCTGCCTTTCTGTTGCATTGCAGTAACTTTAGTCCTCTGACTGATTTCAGAAAAGCACAAGGAGAGGACTGTATGATCTGTAAGTGCTAAGGGAGCTGGCAGGGGTCATTGCTAGGCCACTGTCCACCATATTTGGCAAGTCCTAGGAAATGGAAGAGGTGTCTTGAGGATTGCAGGAAAGCAAATGCCACTCCAAAGAAAAAAGTTTAGACATAGTAAGTCTTACAAAGCTCATGTGTTAGGCCTTTCAAAGTCAGTACAAAGACTGAGAGCTATTACTAGCAATAGTAAAATTGTGCTTTCACAGTAAGGTACCTTGGTGCAGTAAAATCCCAGGAGAAAGCACAAACTTCTTTAAAACTTGACAGGATGATTCTGAGGTGTGCTGAATATGATCCATACTGACACACAGAGCTAAAATATTTTTATCTTGTTATCCATTGCCACCTGATGGAGACTGATCAGAGGTTTCCCAGGTCTGGTACCACACACCTGCCCTCCCCCTGGCCGGCCGCCCGCCCCCCCCTTACCTAATCCCCTCTTTGTGCCATATTCCCTCTCACTATGCTGTTAGTACAGCGCATGCTAATTTAAAACCAAACAGCTGAATGGAAGACACTTCAAAGCCTTTTTTATCTGGTATTTGCAATATAACATACTTGGAAGGTTATCGATAAATTTTGTAATTTTTTTAGAAACACATTTTAGTTCAAGTTACGTTAACTGAAAGGAACAGATGTTTACATTGGTGCCCAAGGGTGCCATACCACTTCAGTATTATTATTGCCTGCAATCTACTTCAGACACTTACATAGTACTGAGGAATTCTCTGATGGTTACAACAGTCAGCATCATTGTTTGATAACATAATTAGGTGCAGTTACATTTCCGATACACCACCCTGAAACAAGTGGCACTTACTGTGCTACAATAGTCTTGAATCTTCAAGCCTAACACAGAAAGTAGATCAAATTAACAGAGATTGTAGTAGACATCACCATTACACATGGGTTCTGATTGTCAGTAAAGATGATCAAATCTATGACATGTTTCTTTGAATCATAATCAGTTCTTTCTTGAGTTTTCCCTTGTTACATGTTTTATTTAACCATACAAATACAAATGTCAGTTTTCAGTGAGGAAGCTTATGGCAAGGTCATTAGCTCATTAGGCTGTTGCAGTAAGTAAGTAATGCAAGCCTTCAGGAAATGAGTAAACCTTCTATTTATCTGAGCAAGAAAGCTTCACCTTGAGCAAATTGCTTCTTACATCAAGATTTCTCCAAGCAAAACCTCAGGTCACTGAAGCGGATACATCCCAAGCAGAAATATGCTTTCCTAAGTTCAAGTCCTTCAGATATATTTCTTTGCTATTAGTATAAATGTGATTTGAAATATTTTATTATAAATGCATTGTCCAGAAATAAATCCATTTTTATATGCTGTAATAATTGCTTTGTTATAAAGTCACAGTTTCCAAGAGACTGATTGAAAGGGAACTGCAGCTTCCTTAAGGGATTACATGGTCATTTAATTTAATTATCTTATTCCAACTCATGATAATGTCCAAAGGGAAACTATTTCTAAATTTACTTTCTTAAAACTTAATTCAAGCAGAGCTAGACAAATTTATATATATACTGCAAATGTATTTTAGCTTCAATGCCACTGTCACTCATTACCTGTCACTTCAGAAATCAAGCATGGAGAAAATCCTGTTATTCTAAAATACCAGGAAATAGACAAATACAAAATACTGAGACAGTAAAAAGGAAATTATTTCATGCAGATCAAAGTGAATTGGCAATCACATGAGCAATACTTTTTCTACTTTTCTTGATACTTAGTTTTTGAGAACTCAGAGGAATAAACTCCCACAGGTAGCCTTCTGATGCATCTTTTCCCTTCTGACCTTTCCCAGCACCATATTCAGCTAGCAGTGGCAATTCCCCAACTTTTATCCACATTTCATTCCCAGTGGGGAGCAACTGGTACCCAGAGGTGATTTCCCAAGAGATATGAACGTATAAGTTTGAAGAGGGGAAAGAAAACCCAAGATCTGTTGGTACATATGGTTGGCATTTAGGGCAAAAATAGATTAACTATAGTTTTGTACTGCATTTTCCACCACTGCTCTTGAGCTTGCCCCAGCACCACAATCATCATTAGTTACGAACACTAACCACTTCAGAATAAGCACTCAGTTTGGCAAACCATTAAAGACAAAGCAAACAAGGCCATTAGGAATTTTTTGGCAACAAATCCCTTTATACCTTAACTATATCCAGCTTAATTGGGAAACACACACTTTGTACACCTGCAGCCAAGACTTATTTCCCACTCTTCCAAAAAGTAAACAGCTGTTTTCTTCCTACCTCCAAGGTGACATTTCCCATGCTACAGAGCAATTCAAAGTTAAGAGGTATTTTTAGCTCTCCTTGTATCTCAATACAGTTATGGCCATTACACAGCACATTAGTTTTTCACAAGGATGTTCTTAGTGATAAAGTAGGCTTGGGGCCTAGCACACTGTATGATTTTATTTTTCCAGCTCATTTTTTTTTTTGTACTTGAGGTAACTGTGATCTTGTTCTGACTTTTTAAATGCATTTCTCTGATTTTTATTTCATTACTTTTTTGAATCCTCTTCCAAATGATTTTTCCCCCAATATTTTTCTGTTCCTTAACTTAATACATATGCTTTGAAGTTGAGCTTTGATATTTTGAAGTTAAGGGTCAGTTTTGTCACACAAGTAATGTTGAAAAACTGATGCATAGGGCATTAAAAAACAGCTTATAAAACAATCAACCTATCAGCATATTCAACAGTGAGGAACCAGAATAAACCTGTGCTCTGACTTTAGATTCCACATTCAGCCTGAGTCTTGTTTGGGTGAGATCTCTTTTCAGGAAAACATATACAATCTTGTTCTGCTGGAGCACCATAAATATATAAACCATTAATCTTGTTCAAGGAGAGAACTTTTATCACTATTAAAAAATCCCATTCTTTCAGTTTCTTTGCTATACTCCTGCAGGTTTTTATACTCTGTTTTTACACCCCTCTCTAAACAAGTTCTTAAAGCCTCTCTTTTCATCTTCACTATGCTTCATTAAGGCACCTTTTGTAGCTTTTGATTTCTTATTTAGCTTTTTTGTATATCTTTCCAATTTCTCAATGTTATATTAGAAGTGGTAACATATCAGGGTAAGGCATTCTTCAATCCCACATATAACCATAATATTTCCCCTGCTTTTGAATTCCCTTCTATGTTTTCAAGTCGTGACACCACACAGGGATCTCATATAAACATATTTGTATATTACCCTGCCAAAACCCTTTCAGAGCTGCTATTTAGCAGTCCAGCATTCCACAGGTAAGGGTTTCCTTTCTTTTTCTCCCTCTCAGACAGCATTGTATTTAGACACAACCAGCTCAATACTGATCCTGCTCTTGGTAGTATTGACAAATATCTTTTTTCCTGCAAATTTTAACAAAAAATACTTCATACGCATATACAGATAACATGTGGAACTATTCTGTAACATCAAACCCTACTATAAACTCACAGATACCATGCTGATTCTTCACTGACGTCGCTGCGCCAGGGTATGTCAGGACTGCTCTAAATTCCTTCAAGTTTTAATTTAATTTACATCACCTAATTCATTAAGTTACATAGAATTGCTGAAAGTTGAACAGTAATCTTGAGTATCTACATCTAATTTCATCAAAGGAACACACCAACTTGTAAAATATAGAATCAGACCTGTTTGAAAGTCCCAATTTCCATTAAATTGTACCCCTTCATGCTGACTATATAACCCATCTCCCATACATCTTTTTAGAACCCAACCTTCTGTAACTTCTGCCTCTAGTACTATCTGACCAGACAGCCCAGTTTTCCACTTGCCTTCCTTAAACACCAGTATTCTCATTCTTTTGGCATCCTACACTAGAGCCAGTATTCACGTTATTAATTATCAGCAGTAGCCCACAGATCTACCTGCCACACTATTTCAGGACTCTTGACTGGGAGTTATTGGGACCCATAGATTTTAAAATGTTGGCCCGTAGTTCATTTCATTCTTTCCAGTTACTAATGGACCAGAAAGTACTTTATATGAGTGTATTATACCCATTCTTCCAAGTAAAGAAAGGAATATTTATTCAGCACTTTGCCATTTTCTACATCACTGCTAACAATTTTACCATCTCCACCTATTATATTGTTCATAACAAGCCTAAGATTCATTTTGTGTCTAAATCAATTCATCTTATCCTTAGGAGTACCCACTATGGATTTTCCCCGTGATATCTTTAGGGGTTTTTTTTCCCCTTATGAATGTTTCCATTTATAACAGTCACTGCCTCATATCATCTTAAAACAGTCTAGGATTTCTAATTGTGGCCATTATTGGTCCTCAAAACAAACATAGGATTTTAACAAGAACTGGCCTCCTTTTCACTTTAGTTGCATAAATGTCATAACTTTTCTTAAAGAATTCCCCCTTTTTATTCCCATTCCTTCTGTCCCCTTTTTTGCCAGTCATACTCATCCAAACTCTCCTGATTTTGGATTAGAGTTGTATACAAAGCATATCTGTATATTTATATTTACACTGATTGGCACTTTTCCTTGCTTATTTGTACTGTCGGTAATCAAGTCATAAAAATTAGTCCCTAGGCAAACACTAAAGTCCAGGTGATTTGTTTGCCTCCAGATTTATCATGTTGAGAGCAATACCTTGTGCATATCAAATATTGAAATATATGTACAATAGTGAATAAATGCAGACCTACTGAAAATGACAAGTACACATTTAAAGTTGCATATAGACTTGCAAGTCTAATGCTTTTGTTCTTTAGATGTCTTCATTTAAGATGTGTTTCTCACATTAAAGCTTTATAGAGATTGTTTCATTAATGATAGCATTTTTTCCTCATTGCCAATACTCAGCTTTATAATGTATATTCTTGATCCTTAACTATTATGTGATACAGCCTTGTTGATAATGGAATTTAGATAACCTGGCATTTGAAGAGTATTTTATTTAACATAAACCCAGTTTTAGTTATTTATACATATTAATTCATTCACTTTCAGTCTTTGTTGAAATATTACCACTGCCATTTCAAGTTCATCTCCTGCTAACAAATTATTTCTGACAGAGGTAGCTGTGAACCAGAATCATGCAGTCCAAACCTCAGATCCAATGCTGTAGTGCAAAATCCGGTTTACAACACAAAACAAATTGAATAAAGTCTCTTTTCATGAAACTGTTGCTGAATGAAGTAGGTAGCCAGAACATGTACAAGCAAGGAATTAAGAAACAGGGCTCCCAAGTTGTGACTTGAGTATAAAAGACCAACTGAGCACTATTCAGCCACCAGTGGTGTCTGTGCACTGATCAGCTTACACTATCCCACTTCACGGTGTTCACCAAGCCCTGCCACTATTATTTCAGTCAGAGGGATTTAGGCAGCCTGTTGGCATTTCCCTATAATCACAGATTCACAGAACCACGGACAGGTTTGGTTGAATGGGACCTCAAAGATCTAGTTCCAACACCCTGCCATGGGCAGAGATACTTTTCCACTAGACCAGGTTGACCAAAGCCCCATCCAATCTGACCTTGAACACTTCCTTCCAGATAAAAAAAAACCACCACACTGAGTTTTTTTGTTGGGTTGTGTGTGTGTGTTTGGGTTTTTTTTTTTTAAGGACTTGAAGACCTTACTTGGACAAGGCAAGAAAGAAATCTTTCACTTATGCTACTATGACACTGAGCTAGGAGTTGTTTTGTGTCCTCTTTAGTCCTACATGTAGTTTCAGCCATAATATACTAGCCAGAAGGATTCTCAGAATTCTGAGGTCTTCCTACAGCAAAACTAGGCTGATTGACAGGTACATTCTTTCTTTTCCAAAATAACTTTGTTAGCTGAATCAACTAATAATTGCAGGTATTTCCACAGGAAAGGTCAATTTTGACAAATGATTCCTTGAAAAACACTGAAGGTACTTTAGCCTTGTCATCTTGCATCTTTGTTATAAATTATCTTCTAGTAAAAAACATAATCTGACTTCAGTCAGTGTAAATCTTCCTTTGGAAAATACTTATTCATCCAGTCTGCCAAGTTTTAATCTGTATTAAATCTGTATTATTTGGTTTCACCAGCTGAGAATTGGCATGCCATGCTTAATAACAGATATAGGCAACTAATTAGAGTTCTATTTGAAGAAAAATGGGAATTACTAGCCATTCAAAGCTTGTGTGTGTTCCCCAAAGTGCTCTCCTAAACACATGACATACTTCAGCACTTGCTCTCTCAAATATAAATCTATTATGTTACCCTGGAAAATCCCATGGAAAAGAGATTAACAGAGGGGTTGGGTTAGATGATCTTTCAAGGTCCCTTCCAGCTCCTAAATATTCTGTGTGTGTGAAATCACTGCTAATGTTCTAAAGCCTTCCTGCATATGGGGAATGCAAAAAAAAGAGAAAGCCAGGAAGCACCCACAGTAACCAAGGTGGATTGCCAGAGAGTCTGCCTGGCCCAGGCTGTAGAAAGATGGGAATGCATAAAGCTCTCCTCCTGGACATATGTATCCAATCTCTTTCTCAAAGAGTTCAGCTAGACCAGATTTTATTCAGTTGCCTAAGCAGTCAGGTTTATTGTTTTGTTTAGCCTGGGAATAAAGAAAGAGCACCATGTTTCTAGCCTGCTGCTCTTAGTACCTTACATATTAATTTCAGCCAAGCCTAGAAATGGTAAGCCATAACTTCATTTGATTTTTTGATTGTTATTTCTATCACAAGTTTTGTTCCAGTGAACATTCAATCATTTTTACAAGGAGCGTGTCCCCCCAAAACAAAACCTCAAGAGATTTCCACATACTGAAAGTTTTTTTAGTGAGCTCACTGTGGGGAGCTTATTTAGACACACAATAGAAGCAAAACCAAGTCTCTCCCATATTCAGCCAGAGTCCTCTTACTCTGATACAGTGCAGGGTGAGGAAGAAAGATGTTTCCTGATCAGAAAGCAAATAAGAAAAAACCAAACATTTCCTCACATACCAGACACTTGCACTTTTCCATGGCAAACTGCAGCAGCCACGCTCCAATAGTGCCTCCATGAGTGGCACTTAAGCACAAAACCACCACAAGAAAGGTCTGCACTGATTCCAACAGGGGAATTCAGCCCCAGGCAGCAACTGAGGACTCCCACCCCAAGCAAGACAGACGGAGCCCCACAGGTTGGGAGGAGAACAGTTACTGACACAGCACCACAAAAGGGAAAAAACCAAAACACTTCACCAACCCAACGAGATAACACAAAGCACTTTACTGACCTGAGGACCAAAGCAATGGCTGTCCTGTTTCCCAGCTGTCCTCAGACTACCCCAGAGCCACAAAAAAACTGCCCAGCCCCTTTTATGGGGGTGTGACCCGTGGAAAACAGCTCAAGCCAACTCGGCTCACCTGTGCTGGCAGGATGGAGAAGATAAATCCAACACAGCGGGAACCAGGACAGCTTGAGCTTAAAGCTGATAATGTCTAAGTGCTTGCAGGTGTGCCTAGAAGAAGAAATTTATGTCTACTGGAGGGGTCCTCAGTGAAATCAAGGCCTGTCCTGGGTTTGGCTGGGATGGAGTTAGTGGTCCTTCTAGCATCTGGTGGAATGCCATGTTTGGGAGTTAAGATGAGAGCAGTGCTGATAACACCCCGATGTTCTAGTTATTGCCAAGCAGCCAAGAACTTCTCAGTTGTTCATACTGTTCTGCTAATGAGAAGGGGAGTCACCCAGGAAGCTGGGAGGGGATGCAGTCAGAAAAGGCAACCCAAACCGAGCAAAGGGCTACTCCATGGCAGCATAAAGGGAGAAGCACACATTTTCAGGATGTCTGGCTTAGGGGTGGCTCTGAGCTGTATGCCCTGCATTGTGTGGTTTGGTGAGACACTGCATTGTGTCTCACCAGTTTTGTATATATTGCTGTGAAGTCCTGTTGAATTTTTTCTCTCTGTTGTCACAGTAAACTGTCCTTATCCCCACCCATAGGTTTGCCTTGGGTTTCTTTTTACTTCCTCGCTCTTCCAGAGAGAGTGGCTTTGTGGCGCTCAGCTACCAGCTACCACACCAAAGGTTCCCTGAGGGCTTAAGGTCATAGTATTGAATGTCAGCTCCTATAATGGCACACAGAGAACCAAAGGTGGTGTTTTACAAAAGTTGTCTTCAGAAACACAGCTTCATGTTAAACACAGTTAAGATGATGTTCAAGAGTCCTGCTAGCACCAATACTCAAACATGCCTTTCAACCTGTAAATAAATGTTTTTCCCCTAGAACAATGAACAGACATCATATGCCTAGGAAGTTTTTTCATTTGTTTTTAACAAGTCCCCTTTCCTGTTCCAGACTTCCAGTCTTAACCAGTCTTTTAAAGCATTTCAGACTAAGGGAGTTATAATGAGGACATGATTAAAAAATCTGATTTTAACAATTATTTTTTTATGAGGAACAGAACTTTGGCCTCCTTGTAACTATTTCTGGAAATATGGAGAACCTGAGACTGAAGAGAGTAAATTCAAGAAATAAATACTATACTAAAAATTTATAAATTAATCTGAGTTATTACTCTCCTGTTGTAAACCATATGCAAGGTTCATTGACATTATATGAAATGCATAATAGGAAGGATTTTATTTTCCAAGTTATATCTGGAATCCTGTCTACCTCCTCATACACTATTAATTCCTTAAAGGTAGCCTTCTCATTGCACTTTCAAAGCAAAATCCAAAAAAAAAATTTGAAATCCATATAAAAGAACCCTACCACCTCTTTACTTCAGATTTTTATTATGATCTTCAACTCATATAATTAATAGTAAAGACCACAGATGCCCCAGCTAGATTCCCCATAGACCAGCTACAATGTAGTTTTTATTTGTAATGAAACTACCACCTTCAAATTGTTCCTTTTTAAAAACATCTTTGTCTATATAATCAATATCACCTACTGCTGTAAAAAAACTCAAGCATAAGTCCTTCTACTTTCCCCTTTGTTAATTCATTGCTTTTATCTCAATTTCAAAATAAAAAAAGAATGAATTCACTTCTGTGTGCATACAGATTCTGTTTTACCCTCAAGCATTCAATGTTGTAATATTCAGCCTGCACAGAGAATGAGGAATTAAAGATAAACATGCAAACAAAAGTGGTTGCCAGTTTGGGGTATTTTTTTAATACTGGAAATGTTTTCATTCATTGTCAGCTTCATAATTGCCTCTGGATTTTCTCTGCCTGTTAAGATTTTTTACCTCAATGAATTGACCAAAAGTTTTTATTTCTGTCATACATCTGTGAATAAGCTGCTGTTTACGTAACTGTTATAATTTTAAAAATGTAATCAGGTCTTTGACCAGGCACATATTGTATGTCTATGTCCCTTCCACCATTCTGTTTCCAAACCAAATTACTATCTTCTTACATCTCTTTATCTTATAACAGTACTAATTCTAATTATTCTTTCTCCATAAATAGTGATAACATCAAACCATATGGTATTTCAGGCTGTGTTCTTATTGTAGCCTGCCAAGCACGGGTGACTTGAGTTCTGAAACTATATCAGGTGATGACATTCCTTCTGTAAATATCAGTTGTACAAAGACTGACCTACACCCTAATCTTGTCAGGTTTGTGAGGACTACAGACTGCCTTTCCTACTTGCTCATGGTTGAGTGTCCCTCCCAAGACAGATGAAGTACCTGAAGGACACTGTGACAGCTGGAAGTCTATCCTCAGGACAAATGTACACCAGATGATCTGAGAACACCAAAGCAGACAGAGCAGGCCAGACCAGAGATCCACCTTGCCCTGTCTCTAGCAAATAGGTCTTCTGCCAACTTCATGGGGCTGCACAGCTCCTTGTCAGCCTCTGCCCTGCTGCCCTCCTCCACCACCCCCCACACTCAGGGTGAGGAGGCCCCAAACCAAACAACATAAATGTTCTCATGCTCCTTTTCTTGCCTATGCCCCATCACACTTTTGCCCAAGGGGAGAGGTCAAGGAACCCCAGCAAGCTGCCCTGTGCTCAGAGCTGATTCCACTGTACACTAGAAATGGAAGGTGGAAACTCTTCATGTAACAGTGGGCATGTCCATGTTCATGGTACGGTTCACAAGGTCCTTTGGAAGGTGTCTTTAGCACACCTGAGTTGAATAGGCTGCAGACCTTTTGATCCACTGGAACCCTTTACTGAGGTTTGGCTGTGCTTTGCCATCAATCATTTTAATAACACCCCCAAGGAACACATGGTAGCAACTCAAGTTTTCTGTTATTGTCCCTAAATGTCCGTCTGATCTTTGTAACATATTACAGACAACATCGGCCTTCTGAAGAGAAGGTCAATAACTAGCTCATTTCAGAGCTCAAATTCCATTTTTAAAAGATTTTATGCTATCTTTGAGAGAGTCAATCACTTAATTTGGTTAGACTGTAGGTTGTCTCTCTGCCAAATGACTTGTCAGTATTTCAGGATATTCTGTTTTTCTCGTGTGTTTTATCCCAAAGTTGCAATGTCCTATCAATTGTCTTCTTTCCACAAAGTTCCCACTGTATTTCAGACAGATGACTGATTTTTCTTTCTGCACCAGACATTCCGTTTTTCCCCACCTTATCTCTTAAAATTCCAACATCCATGTAAATACATATGCATCCCTATTTAATTTCTTTTTTGACAACCTCTCAATTGTTGTCAAAATTATCAATGAGAATCTGTATTCCATCCTCTATTTTGTTATTTCTGTGCTTTTAGCTTGTGGATAAAGGTTTTCAATGTCTTATTCCACAGCAGAAACATCATCCCAATGAATGATTTCTTCTGTACCAGTTCTCCCCTTGACTCAAAGAATCTCTAGCTCTTTTCCAACCTTATGATACTGTGATTCTGCGATGTCTGCTTTCTTTTCTATACACACACACATCCCACCACCACCCTCACTCTAACCCTCACCTTCCCCACCCCCAGCCATGCTCAGGGAAGTAGAACTTTGGAAGCAGTTTCAGCATATGAACACGACTACACCAGATGTATACCTGGTTGAGGCCCCAGAGTTCTGACTTAAAAGAAAGATCTGGGTTCACCATTTGAATCAATGGAACAGAAACACACAGAATTTCATGATTGGGTCTAAAATCAAAATACATCTAAAACGCAGCCTCTCAGACCATTAACATTTCTCAAACCCCCTTTTTCTTTTTTTTAGAGCATTTGGTACAAATAATAGTCTGACATGGTAAACTACATGACCAGAGCCCTCTCTCTTTTCTTGGGACAATAACAATAAAATCTACACAATCACATTGCAATCATCGTTACAATAACTCTCTGACAGGCTATCATCTTAAGGTATCTCCCATGAACAGGAAACCATCTATTCTTGAATAAATATTTGACAATTTTTAGTGAATCTGACTCCTACACTATTTAATACAAAGGATTTACAAAGGGTTTGTATCTTTTCTGTCAAAACTATAATGGAATGAAATTATTGCATGTTTTCAGAGACTACGAGAAATGTTTCCCTTGTCAAAATTCCTCCGCTAATCTTTATCTCCTGCATACCATACTAGTGGATATGGAATATTTCAGCAAAAATAACTGTATTTAGATATTGAAAAAGAACATAAAATAGCTTGCACGCACTGAGCTCCTCAACTGTTTGCTGTTCAGTCTTATTGTGTATCTTGTTACTAAATTTGTCATTTAAGTGCATGCAGCTGCTGAATTTAGGTAGCAGATATTTATAGATGTTTGATGTTCAGGTTATGAGTGCAAGTTAAGAAGAAATTCTTATTTATGAAAGCTTTTATCTTCTTTTTCTTAAATGTATTTGTCAATTGTGTGAACATAAATAATGTATCCATTCAGAACCTCAAATAAATTTTAAGGATGCAATTTCTTTTCCATTTAAACTATATAGCATGGTTAACATTGTAGATACTGTAAATGAATTCTGCTTTTTTTCCTCATGCTGGTGATTAATGGTAATTTTTTTATTAACTGCAGTGATAACTATTTTATTAGTTTCTGATTAGTTTGTTTTTCAATAGTGTAAAAGCTTAGGGACATATATTATAAACCTAGATTAAGCTATCATGGCCTTATTTTATATTGTATTAGAAGTGTATATTATTTTGAGGGGGAATATTTTCCTAAATATTCTTTTGAATTAAAGATAAGTAAAATTGAACAGCAAGTAAAAAATTAACATGAACCTGGTTTTGGCTTATTGGTAAGTAAAGTGGCAGAAGCCATTATTATCATGGACTGCTAAAAAACGAATTTTTAGTAGAAGAGTTCAGAAGATTTATGACATTGCTAGGTAAAAACAATCAATGAATTAATTTATTTAAATAATAATTAATGTAAGTAATAATAATTAATACTGAATAATATAATTAATTTATTTATTAATTATTTTCTTAATTAATAAATCCATGTTTGGAATAGCACCTTGTCTGGGTAATCAAGCAAACATTTAATTTTTACAGTTTCAAAAGACCTCCAAAGTTTTTAGTAGAAAAAGCTCTCTTTGTCTTCTTCATCTTTAGCCTTCATACAAAGCCTTATGTTTTAAAGTCTTTTTTCCCATCTCCTTGGCTTACTGGAGTATCAATTTGATCAATAGGAGGAACAATTTGAATCTAAACCACTTGTTTCCTCTGCACTTTCTTTAGATTTAAATAGCTATTTTGTTAATTATTTCAAGGATTACTAATATTTATCTCCATTAATTCTGACTTTTTTTTTCCTTTGTACATAACATCCCTACTTTTTCCCTTTCTTTCTACTAAGTTTGGAGGAAAAGACCCCAATAAAACTCTCAGCAGACTATCCTGTTCACCCTCTGTACAATATTCCTTTGCCACAAAACACCCAAGGCATTGATTGTCCTTTGGAGTGGGAAGCTCTAAGTGATGATTGCTTGGATGCATGTCCCAAATAATATTCTCTGTATCTGGACACCTTCCCATTTAGCATTGCAGGAGACATGTAAGCTCTGTGACACCTGTTCATTATCATTATCTATGATCAGAATTTCATGAACGAATCAGTCCATCTGTACTTATTATTTAATAATTTATTTCTGTAGCAACTGAGGCTTGTCCAGAGCTCAGAGTAAAAGCTGTGTAGAGAACAAGATGTTCACGGCCCAGTGATAACACAGGTTAAAGGCTTTGGTTGTTTAGGTTTGTTTATCTTAGTTAAGTGGACTACAACCATCAGAGGTGATTTATTATACTGCACCAGACACACAATGGAATACTATCTCAGCAGGGCTTCTGCTCCCACATTCAGGAAAAGCAACGCTGTTTACCTACTCGTAAACTTTACTAACACATGCCTGCTCGGGCACCAGAGCAACAACAAGACCTGCAGAGCTGGATTCGGGCTCCTTTATGCAGAGACACCACTTTCACTACTTTCTGGACTTTCCCCCACATCCAATTTCATCTAGGTGTGCACATGGGCTGGCATATGGAGGGGTGAGAAATACAAAGAGACTGGCACAAAAGAGCTGAGGGTCTGGAGGAAATGATGGAGGGATCGGTGGGGTTAAAAGTACTAGGAAAGGCCACCATAAATTAAGGTGAATGATCAGGACTTCCTTTCGCACAAAGGATTAAACTGATCTCCTGTAATGCTCAAATTATACTCAGTAATTATGGGGACAGAATTGTTTGCAGCGAGACAGGTTGCGCCCCTGCTTTTCAGAGGTTAAACATACGTGGCACCATTAGGCACACGTACAGCCAGGCCGCTGTGGAGAAAGGAGCTGCTTTTACACACAAACAGATTTCGGGGTTCTACTTCTTTTTAATCATAGGAACAGCAATTGAGAGAATATGGTATTAAGTGCTGCTTCCTCTCCTTCGTCAGCTCCTGTATAATAGCGTCGGCTTCCGTCAGGGTGGGGGATAGATCAACATTAAATTAAAAGGTTCAACCAGAATAATTTCTAGAGTCAAATGTTATATCCATGGAAATAAAGAGTTGGAAGTGGAAGCACTGACATGATTATAGGAAAGTAAGCAACCCTTTCATACTTAGAAGTATGCAAACTGATGCCTTTACAACTGCTTCCCTCCCTCTGGAAAACCGAGGTGGCAGGGTTTCATATTAAAAATATATATAAATTCAGGACTTTGGAGGTTCAGCTGTCATTACTTTTGTGCAGAATCCTGAGTTTCTGTTCCTTTAGTTTCAAATTTACAGCCCTGCAGGGTATGTAGTGACACGCAAACCCAAAATAAATATATATGTATTTTTTAATCCCAAGACGAACAGGAAAACAGCATGTATAGAAAGTAATAAGGTGTAGCTCAAGTCTAGTGTGAAAAAGAACAAATCACAGTCATGCTTTTTTTTTCAAGCTCAGTTTCTGATGCGTTTGTGTTTTCTGATGAAAGCTGACAGGTAGAACAGTTTGCTTTTTAAGAGACTGATGGAGTCCCAGGAAGACAGGTGACAGGAGCAAATGAAAACAATAGAAACATCATCTCTACCTGCCCTACTTTAAAGAAATTTTGTCACAGGGCATGAATCTTTTGTTTTTTTGTTTTTTGGTTTTGGGGTTTTTTTTGGTCAGGGTTTGTTTGGGGTTTTTATTTTAGCTTATGAGACAGTGATGGGGGAAAAAGGTCCCACTCTCATTTTCTGATCCAGACTTTGATTTTCTTTGGTTGCATTTCTTAATTATGGAGGAAAATCTAACAACAGGTTTTATGAGTGTGGTGGGACAGAGACACTCATGCTACAGACACATATGAGTCTAAACTCCTGGCACTAAGAAAGCAGAAGAGATTTTAATATAGGCCTAACTAATAATAGGAAATGAACAAGCTGCCTTTTGTTCTGACATCCTTATAAGATGCTTCAGTAATAACTCTTCTTTAGAAAGGCTTCACTTTCATCCCACAGAGACTTTGACACAAGGGAGAAAGATGATATTCCTGAAAGCTCTGTGTGACTTACGTGAAAGTAGATAGAGGAGAGAACAAAGCTTTCTCCCTTAGACTCATAGAGGAATGTTAAGTAGCTTATTACAGATATACAGAACAGAAGGAGAAATGTGCCTGAAAAGGGCTCTTCACCTAGCCCCAAAGGTTCAGACCTGTGGCTGGAGAACTCTTGTCCTCCCTCCCAAAGTCACAAGAGACTGGTTTGAGATATCATGAGAATATTGTTTTAATTAAAAAAGTGGTAGGAAGAGTGAAATAGCTTCTCAAGATACCTCTGAGCCATTCTAAGGCTTTCGTTTGCAGTATAAAATCACACATATAGATAAGTTCTCAATCTTTTGTGCAATATCAACAGTTCTAAAGCAAGACTTAAAACATATACAAACATCTGACATTACAAGGACTGATAGTTTTGAATATAAGCAGGGAATGTTATTTATGAGTATTCATTTGCACCATACAAATAAGTCCTCGGAACCACAGCTCATTTAGACAGGTACCCGCTAAAGCAAATACGAAAATTACAAAAAGATTTACTAGTCAATCGCCTGTATCAATAACAATCCTTGTGTTTGGAGGATTATGTGGTCTGTCATCTCAGAGCTCCTACGGGAATTAAACACTGCATCAAAGTAGAGAGGGGGAATTTGGAGAGTAAAGGAAAGATGGGGAAAGGAAAACAAATAACTCCTAAAGAGTGTGTTCAAGAAGACATAGATCTGTCCACAAACGTTAATGTGAGACAAAGAGGGCAAAGCTTGCTTTAGTCCAAGTACCAGGAGGTTTATAGCCAGTATTACTACTCTTGGCTTCCAGTGGTGTATCTATAAAGCATTAAGCCTATACTGGGAGGGACATGAGTCCAAAGCGTCAGAGTGTACCCAAATACAAATGCAATAACACTTATTAACACATCTTGTTCATGTCTCCCTGCTATTTAATAGGCTCGAATGTGCTATTCCCAACATCCATTTAGTTATTCTTTACATTTAAATCCTTGTACATCCATACTCAAGTCACATAATATAAAGTACACTAAATATATCAAAGTACTCTAGGTCCCACAAAAATTAGACATTGAAATTAATTCACTGTACAGCAGATGCTCACAAAGTTTTAATACTGGTAAGAGCTGAAGCAGCCGTCTCCAGCATTTGGAATGTATTTCCATATTCTTACCAGTGCTACTGAATGCTCAAGCAGTGGGTTGTGGTCCTAGATATTCTGGCTCAGCCCTCCAGGTCCCCCCAGTGAATCTTGTGTGATCTGCACTGTTGGGCATTTATTTCCAAGACAGCACCACTTAAAAGAGGGGCAGGGGGTGAGTCTACTAAATCCAGGAAATACTTGATCTGAGAATAAACACACCAAGTTTTAAGTTCCTTTTTAGGGAATTTCATAAAAGGGCTCGTCCCTGTTCCCTTACATCTTGCCTATATGCAGTGCCAGGGCCTCCTGCCCAGAATGCAACCAGAATCTGCACTACTGTGTCTAAACATTTTCCAAGGCAGAACCAAGTCACTGTAGCTGCTGAATTACAAGCAGCTTCTGTCCAGAGACCCAACAGTTTGTAAGCTAAATGGATTAATTATTCACATTGATTACATTGATCCACAATGCTTTCCTGATCTCTCTCTCCAAAACAAAAAGCAAAACATATACTCCTACTGAATTTGATCTAATTTTAGAAGGGTATAATTTATGTCAGTCTCTTAATTTTCTTAGTTCCTTTCAAATAGCATTTTTAAAAGAAGGCATTTAACTTTTCTTTAATGTGAAAATGTTCTTCTTTACCATACGGATTAATCTCATGGAAGAATTTGGACTTTACAGATCCACCATACCCTGTATACCTGCTGTCTCTATCCTAATATAGGATTGTCACCAAAAACTAGTCTCTTACCCATCTGAGGGATTAAAATCTCTCCTCCACCTTCACACAAAAATTGCAAACACATTTTATGGCTTTTGAACCCAGGACGCCTCACGGGTTTATATGGATCATGCCAAGTTTTGCTTTAAGGCAGTTTTTAAGCCATTTCTTTTACAGTGAAAGTATATCTGGAACCAAAATATTAAATTTATTTTCCTCTCCAGTGTCGTTTCACAATCGCCCAGGTTTCTATTTTCTGTTTGCAATGCTTATTCTCTGAGCTCCAAAGCCCCAGAGGCCACCCGTGGGTTCACAGACAGCTGGTTAATCATTCTATTCAGCCAGCTCAATTTCCATGGTCCTCACCTCACTATATATAAAGATCTGCCTCAGCGCGCTGTTACTTTTTGCCAAACGATCACAGGAATGCTGTCAGGTGAGTTCAGCAGACATGACTCTGGGAAATGCACTCTGCAGCAATGGGTGATCGAGCAATGAAAATGTATTGAAAAGCCTGGCAAGGGTGAGGATTAAATGGACAGCTACCCATCGAAAAGCGTGTTTAAAAAAACCCAAACCTTGGGATGCCTGCACCATGGTGAGCCCTCCGTGGCATGCTTTGTCTCAATCCCTCTTCAGTAAGGAGCTTGATCTGGGGCTGGCGCCAGCCGTCACCTCAGAGCTGAGTATGGTGCATGGCAGCCCCTCTAGCAGGGCTAGTCAGGTGTTTCGCGCAACAGGCAGAAGGCACAGACGGTATCAGAGGGGAAGTACAGGTAGAGGAAGGGCACTTCACCACCGAAGCTGATCACCCTGCTGAAACAGGTCCTGCACCTGGGCAAGTCTTCTTCAGGCCATGCTCTGGCAGTCTGGTCAGGGAACAGGCTCAGAGAGAAAACTGCTGCAAAATCAAACCAACAACTGAAACTGCTGCTCAATAAGCAGCCAACACCACTGCATTATCTCCATAAGCTATACAGGGGGAGAACATCATGTGTTAGAAAATAAAGAAACTCAAGACAACCGATGACAACAAACTCTAAAGAGCTTGCCCTACAGCTTTACTCCTCTCCAGTCCTCCACTGGAGGACTCATGCATCAGCCACCAGTCTGAATCTACTCTCCATAGATAGATAACATTCCTCCCCGGGCTACCCTTTTTCTGCTGAGGGTTAGCTGCAGAAGATTCATCCCTGAAGTCCCTGGGGTTGTTCAGCCTGGAGAAGAGGAGGCTGAAAGGAGATCTCTTGTAGGTCTGTGGATTCCTGACTAGGGGGACCAAAGGGGCAGTTGCCAATCTCCCCTCTTTGGTACTTGACTGAGGTCAAGAAGTGTCTGGATGATGTACTCAGACCCATGCTCTGACTTGGCCCTGTGTGGAGCCAGGGTTTGGACGCCAAGATCCTTATGGGTCCCTTCCAGCTCAGGAGATTGTATGGTTCTATGATGTTATCCCAGCCCCTAAAATAATGCTAGTATTAGGTCCCTGGATCTAGCACATTCCCTCCATCCTTCCCATCAAACTGATTGGTTTTTACCTAATGAAATTTGGAATTCCTCCTGAAGTCCATACATGCCAACTCATAAAAAGGCAGTGGTTAGAAATGAAACACAGATAAATTAAAGCAAGCAAATGCAAATGTTTAGCCTGTCTAGCACACCCTACTATGAATTTTTGAAAAGGACAACAAATAATCAACTCTGTTTCCTGCCAAAAAGATGTCTTTTGCCCTGCTGGAAAAAGGATACAGTGGGGAAAGAAAACCAAAGACCAATATCCACAATTTGTCTTTAAGGAAGCAATGGCAAGCTAATTAATGTGTACAATGAAGGGGGTCACGGCATTGTGTTCTCTCAGTCACACTTGGAAAGCAGGAAAACTCCCACATGAGACACTTTCCATTCTCCTTGCACACTGAGGAATAGCCACAGGATGACAAGGACATCTCGTAAAGCTTGTACAAAGGCAGGAAATCCTCTGGTTTAGTGCCAGAACTGGGAAAGAAAAAAATAATCTCATTCTCACAGATTCTGTTGAAGTCATGCTCTGGATAACATTGCTGTACCTATACCATGTAGTTGTTTAAGCAGGGCTATTTTTCAGGTTGTCAAGCATGAGGGCTACGACCACCCTGCAAAATTGCAGGTTTTTTCTGTTAAGCACACAACACAGATTTATTTATTTTTTTTCCCAGCAGAAGACATCATCATCATGCTAGAATTAAATATGAAACATCAAATTAATTATGGAACATCCACTGCATCATGGTGGGCAAACTGAGGAAGTGTGGCCTGGAGGATAGAGCGGGGAGGTGGATTGAGAGCTAGTTGAAAGGAAGAAGCCAGCGAGTTGTGATTAATGGGACAGAGTGTGGTTGGAGGCCTGTAACTAGTGGAGTCCCTCAAGGGTTGGCACTGGGACCAGTATTGTTCAATGTATTCATTGATGACTTGGGTGAGGGAATAGAGTGCACAGTCAGCAAGTTTGCTGATGACACAAAGCTGGGAGGGGTTGCTGACACACCAGAAGGTTGTGCTGCCATTCAACAGGATTTAGACAGGCTGGAGAGCTGGGAAGGGAGACATTTAATGGGATTTAACAAGGGCAAGTGCAGGGTCTGGCATCTGGGGAGGAACAACCCCAGGTACCAGTATAGATTGGGGACTCCTCTGTTGGAGAGCAGTGCAAGTGAGAGGGACCTGGGGGTCCTGGTGGACAGCAGGATGATCATGAGCCAGCAGAGTGCCCTTGTGGCCAAGAAGGCCAATGGCATCCTGGGGTGTATTAGAAGGGGGGTTGCTAGTAGGTCAGAAGAGGTCCTTCTCCCCCTCTACTCTGCCTTGGTGAGACCTCACCTGGAATATTGTGTCCAGTTCTAGGCCCCTCAGTTCCAGAAGGACGTAGAACTCCTTGAAAGAGTCCAGCACAGGGCCATCAAGATGCTGAAGGGAGTGGAACACCTTCCTTCTGAGGACAGGCTGAGAGAGCTGGGTCTCTTTAGCTTGGAGAAGAGGAGACTGAGGGGTGACCTCATTAATGTTTATAAATACATAAAAGTCCCTTCCAACTCCTAACAGTCTGTGATTCTGTGATCAAAATGGATGCAACATACACCATGCCTGCAGTAACCAGCACAATGCAACAATGGTCTTTATGTTCGGTCTCACACTACTGTGCCTAGTTTCCTTTCTGATGTCCTATACTGCATTCAGAAATCTTTGCTGAAGTACCTTACCACCTCCTATGGACTTTGTGAGCATCCTACTCGCTACCTGTGCTGGTCCAGATATTGACCGTTGAGACTGATCAGAAACACAGTGTGTTCAGCAAACATAAAATATCTCACAGTGTCTTTAGCAGGCCGTATTTGTACTCTGAAAGGCAGGCAAGGTTTCCCTCAGGCTCCTGAACAAATCCATATCCACAGAAAAAAAAAAAACACAACAGGGACTGAGTGCCCCACACAAACTCTTTGCAAGCACAAAGCCACAGGTACAGAGCTGGGTAGGCTCTGCAATATAGACATAGCCTCTCTTCTTTTGAAACGGCTTGTACAGATGATGGAAACAGTAGTTAGAAAGGCAGAAAGCAGAGAAAAACACAGCTTTTAAACATGTTTTTTATGCATTGTAATGATAATATACTCCATTTCTGTGCCATTCCACTACATGAAAAAAACCAGCTGGTTTTATTTTTCTAAAGCTCATAAAATTTATAATTTCTTTCTGATTGCAGTACAATGATAAACAGCTATTTTAGCTGCTATTTCTACAAAACTGGTGCTCAGAAAGTATCAGAAAAAGTATGTTTTCCACCAAGTGTCCAATGCTTTCTAGATTTTTTCCACCCCCTTCTGCTTTCACTTTTACTGTTCATGCTGGATGTGGCTTTTAAAGATACCATTGGTGGAGACAGACTGTATCAGCAGAAGTAAAATCATCTAGCCACAATTACCCTGCATGACTGGGTAAAAGATAATTCATGTTCAGGCCAACATAAGCAAAGTCATCATTGTTTTGCACAGGCTTAAGGCCAGAGCGGGTGGTTTTTTTTTACTTTTTACTTCCATTTGCCTTTTCTGTCCAGAATCCCTCCTTAGCCTTCTCTCTCAAACATGATTTTAATGGAATGACTGAAGCTACGATGATGTCATTATATTGGCTTTAAGACATCATCAGTACTGGGTTATTTCTGACAACAGAGTGTTTACAATAGTGACCAGGAGCTGTCAAAACCCAGTGGTTTCCTGGCCTCAGTCAAAACCATTCTAATATAATTATTTTTATAGTAAATTTATATTAATCTCAATTTGGATTAGGAACCATTCTGTAATCAGACTCAGGTATTTACAGATCAATGCTGTTTGTTTATTGAAAATAGATCAAATATCATGTTCATATGAATCCAATAACAGCAATTACTCAATGGGTGGAATTCCCTAACCAGCACTGAATCCATTGTTTGTTGTGCCATCAAGAAGCCAGCAGCCAAGTCAGAGAACTATCAGACTTTGAACTTTAGTAGTTGTATCCAGATTTTAATGCCTCTTTCTTCTCTGCCTGGCAGTGAGCAGAGGTCAGGGG
This sequence comes from Heliornis fulica, assembly GCA_013399135.1. Classification (NCBI taxonomy): domain Eukaryota; kingdom Metazoa; phylum Chordata; class Aves; order Gruiformes; family Heliornithidae; genus Heliornis; species Heliornis fulica. The sequence continues at coordinate 60,275 of VXBZ01004863.1, read as the reverse complement.
AAATCTTCTGTGTGCAGTAAATTCCAACTTTACAGATAATAAAAGATATCCTCTCCCATGTCAGATGATCCCCACTCAACCCAAACATTATCTTTGGAACATCTTCCTGCTATTTTCCTCTCTCACTGTATATTAACTGAGAACACAAAATGAAGAAAAATGTGCTGAAAATCGTTGAAGTAGGATCCTACTTTGGCATCAAATCCTGGTTTCTGGGAGGAAATACTGTTGTTGTCTGGATCTAATCTGTTATGAACTGAAATTGTTACACTTGATGTGCAAAATGAATGCCATAAGACAAAGTATAGCAGATGCTAGCTCCATAATCTGTGCTCTGCTTTCAAGTAAACAGGTGACTGTTGATAACCATCAAGATAAATCAGAGCAGGACTAGGCTGCTCAAGAGAAAAATGTCTTAGAAGTTGACATTTTACTTGGAGTAGGGCTAATTCTGTGACTGAACCCTCCAGAACAGCACGCTGGAACCTCTTCTGCCTGTCAGCTCTGCTACTTGCAATTCTTATGCTTAAACATCCTGGTACTGTCTTATGGCATATCTTTCCATGCAAAATAAACTGCTTCTAGTTAGCAGAACTGAAGTTTAATGTGAAAGTGCATTGTATATATGCTTTTTTTGATACAGCATCAAATATGGAGCACATAATCTGCAAAATGTCAAGGTGGCAACTGTGCAAAAGGCTGTAATATTGTTGCAACATATAGGGGTAAATGAGGTCATTGACCGGGTGCTATAGAAGGTCTCAATCAGGCAGCTAAAATGCTAGAAAATAAACATGGTATCCATTGCTCAAAATGTCACCAAGCATAAATTTTTGCTAAGAAACTTTATTTTTAGTTGCGTTTCTAGAGATCCTTTCTTGGTATATATTCTTTGTTCTCTGCTATTTAACATCATTACCAGTCTCCTGGAAGGCAGAGACATGGATCTGATGGTATTCTGGAGGCACGAACATTTCATTTCAACTTTGAGTTCTTTTCAACAAGGCCAAATGTAAAGTCAGACATGGTAACAGCAAAAATCATCCATGCTACTACAGCCTGTTCCGACAGATAGCGACTCTAAAAGATTAAAGGGTTACAGCGGCTAATAGGCTGCATGCGAGCTTTTAATATGATGCTCTGTCCAATAGAATAGCACAACCCTTTAGATGTGAAAAGCAGGTGAATACCAAATAAGAGCACACCTACCTAACACTATTTTGATTGCTGTCATGTCTAGTCTTATATCCTCAAATCGTGGAAAATGTTGAAAAGGAGTTACCAAAGGAGCAGAGAATGACTGGAGGATGAAAAACACGTACAGACCAAAAGCCTCCAAGCGCTAAGGGTATTTATCTCAAAGAAAAGCAAAGCGGTGTGTCGATCACAACCTTCATGGGGATACACAGAGAATAGAGCACCTCAGTCTTGCAGATGTAGGTTAACATGCTCCAATGGCTGCCAGTTGAAGCCAGGCAATTTCAACTTTGAAAGTGGGTGACTTCTGAAAGTAATTAATGATTAGGTTTTCTAAGAATTGTAGAAGGGCTTTTATTCAATGTGAGATTTTTATTTTTCAAAAGGGTGTGCTGTAGTTCAAATGCAGCTATCTAGGTTCCAAGCAGAAAGAATACAGTCAAGTCCTACAGCTTCATTATGAAAAAGCTTAGATTAGATAATCACAGTGGTTTTGGGAAGCCTTTTAAATGTACTAAAACTACCGCGAGAAGTTTCATATTATTTATGGTAGGATAGCAAAGGCAGCATGGAATAGGATGAACAATGTGGAAACTTTTCCTTTAGGAAACAGAAATTACTTGAGTGAACTACAGAAATAGTATTTTATCAGAATTAATACTTAGATACAGGGTAGATAACCCACATCCTTAAGGGTGCATCTCTGAAATATTCCTGAAAGGGGATTATTCTTATTAAAATAGTTATCTAATAGACTCCCACAATGATGTTCAACATTTTAATACACACAGCTGGTGTGTTAACATGCTTTTCTGCCTGAAAAATATGGATGTGCACAATAATGGCAATAGGTAGCCGAGCATGATAAAGGAGTCGCCCTCACCCATCTTAGAAAAAAAGAGTTCTCTGCTTCCTAATGTGTCAGCCTATCAGGGTTACAAGACATATTTATCATATTTATCTTTACATTTACATTTACAATACAAAAACTGAATCCTGGAATACAGGGTCAGAACTGTAGCATTTGCAACCCAGTCCTCACAACGTCAATCTTTACAGGACCCAAAATGTATTGCCTGGATGCCAGTACTCTGCATCAGCCCCATCTGAATTCCAAGTCAAGGCAACACAAAGACAGTCATATCAAAGTAAATAGTATCAAAAGCATAAAAACATATAAGTTCATCAATTAAGAAATATGAGAAACATTAGAGGTGAATTCCTACAGAACCGTAAGCGTTGAGTCCCTGCAGGATTAAACACAAGCTCCTTAACATCTTCCATTCTGACTGGTCAAGAGGAGCCTGATGATTTTATCAAAAAGCCTTGCAAAGCAATGAACCCTCTTCCCTTTCTCTTTCTCAGCTCACCTTTCTCCCTCCCTCAAACTATGGACAATTTTCATATATGTTTTGAAATGTGTCAAAGCAAGCTCTTTCCCTCTGGAAAGTGGAAATTATATATTTTATTTCTGGAATGGCTTTAAATGCTCTTTTGATTAAATATTTTTTTTTAAAACGATACACTGTCTTATGTGAGCCACAATATCTGTGTCCGTTCCCTCCCATCAGCCAGACTATATTAAAGGCAAGCAAAGAAATGGGCAACTAGTAGAAAAAAAATAACTGACCAACACCCTCTGTATCATTTAACATTATTTAACCTTAGAATCCATTTAAGGCAGTTTCCTGGTTGAGTGTTTCTATACACATATCACTCTCACATTTTTTGCATTTCCTAGGGAAAATAGAAAAAATCTGACAATTTAATTTTAATTTTTCAGTCTACAGTTACTTTTAGGTGGTCCCTCCAACAGATGGTGAAAAGAAACATACCCAGAAAAGTTATAATACAAACAAGAGCTCATTCCTGTTACCTTATGTGTATTGGGATTATAAGCATTTTTCATTACTATTAACAGCTTCTATTTACAGAAAGATTTGCCTGCATGCAGCACAAGTTAAACAAGCTCTAATTTTTATGTCTACTTAGTTGGTGGTCAATCTGCTTCAAAGGCACTTTGCTAAACTAGAGACAAAGCTATAAACCCTTTCTTGCATGCCCATGTCCTCTAGATAGATATCTAGCCTTAAGTTAAGCACCACAGGCATGTAATTTAAGCTTGTAATAAAGATCTGAACAAGTCACTAAGTTTTAATCTTTTCCTTTTTGCATACTCAACTTCCTGAATGAACAGGCCACACTCAAGTATGAAGGAAAGAAAGAAAATACAGGAAGAAAAACCTAAAACTGAACTTTAAGAGTCTTGGGAGATGCTTATGTTTCACTTAGACAAGACACAAAACACCTACCAAAATCTTTGCATATTCAGTTACACACACATACGGACTCTGTGATACCATGAATCTTTTTTCTGGTAGCTGTGGCCACTTCCATGGGTTTCACTCCCCAGCTTCTTTCACGAAAACTCATACCCACCAGCACATCAGTTGTATAGTCTGTAAACTCTTTTGTGAACCGACTTTAAGAAACCTGCTTTTATTTCTCCCACAAGAGCATTTTTAACTTAGGTCACTTATTGTGTTCTGTTCCCATGGCAGTCTCGTGAAGTTTTTTGGCGCAGCTGTGAGAAAAGAGTAGGGGAAGGGGAAAAAAAAGACCAGAGATAAAGGAAACAATCTGTTTAAGCTGCCATTGTCACTGAGGAAAAAATGTAAAATAATACTAGAAAGGTACCTGGAACCACCATCTAGTCATGAAACCCTTTTCCCACTCTTGAATAGTTTTACAATTCCTTTTTGTCCTTTCTCTTCCAATACAAGCAGGACATTGGGATTCTACTGCCTTCTACCAGCTCAAAAGACTTGGAGAATTAGAGCAGAGGGATTTCCATAGCAGTACACCGATTGCATAATATTTGCGGAGATAATATTTTGCACTAACAACATCCAAGAAGACTGCACATCATGGTCAGTTTTATTTAAGGAAAGCCCAGATTTGGAGGCAGTGGCTTCTGTGAAAATTAAGCAGCACCTTCCAAAGAGAATTAGCTTTCTTCTAAAGAGGAAGGCAACTCCCAACAAACTGTTTTTTCACCTTATCACGCAAATTTAGCCAGCTATCAGTGGTGAGGCAGTTAGAGAATCGGTGGCTGGCCCTCTCCATCTCTGTATGTGTGAGTAGATGACCGGAGCAGGACTGGTACTTCACTCCCAGGAATGCTCTTTGCATTCTTCCTTCTCTGAATCTTCACAGGGCAGTCAGAAAGAGCCTGGACTTTATTCTCTGTGTCTGTACTAAGACATGATACAGGTATTTCCATGGACTACTATGCTGTTAAAAAGAAACAAATTATTTCAGCTCTTGTAAAAAATTCTACTGTATACACTAGATTTGAGAATCATTCTTAAAAACATATACAGTTTAAAACTACTCTGTCAGTAAGTAGTGATGTGGAACATAATGTTAATTAAAATGTATTTGCAAGAACTTTAAATGCAAATGAAATGACAAGATTTTTGCAGAATCACCATCTTTCATTCCATCTAACAATAATCAGGATGATGGAAACACCATGCTTCGAATGTATAAGATTAAATTTTAAAATCTGCTGAGAGTTAAAACAGCAAAGTTTGGATTTCTACCAAGCGACTCAGTAAGCGTTACTACAATGTACTCACTTTCAAGAATTCCTAGAGCAACCAGGCTTGCGTAAAGCAGATAGCTTTACTCTAGAAGGAGTTGCTGCATATTTGTTCCTTTCCAATGACAAGAATGTTACCTGCCAAAAGGAATCTCTTTGAGTCTCTTTCATTTTCTGTTAAAATTTAACCTCATGTAACAAAGGTTTGTAATGACAAACAGATATGGCACCTAATCACCTTAATTCTCCTTTCAATCCATTTCCAAAAGAACTGGAAGACTCCATGGATATGTAGTGGGATACAATACGAACACGCTGTTTTCTGCTCAGACTTCATCCAGGTCCAACAGGAAAGAGTGAGCAAACCCTGAGGCTATCAGGTCGGTGCGAAGGTGACTTCAGGAAGTAGTACAGTGCATTCAACCCTGTTCCCAAAGGCCAAACATATGCAGGCTCTGAAACATCCCTGCCACATCTGATACTAATTGACTATAAGATGGGGCTCTCTCACAACAGGGAGCTAAGGAAATGATAAGCCGAGGAGACAGAACAAACCTGTCATTATTTGAGATAAAGGTATAAGCGTGGCACCTCGGCGATACAAGCAATGTCACTGCCCCGAGTATACAGTTCTGTAGATAAAAATGTCTTCACGGTTGTCAATATAGGACCATTCAGAGGCGCCGTATTCATTAAAACTAAACAAAAAGATCACTTTTCAAGCAAAACCAGTTTTTTCACAGGGACCAATTAAGGAAAAAATGATGCTTTTACATTAAAGGAAAAAGTGATTTGTCATGACTTTTGCATTCTTACTCAAGCAGTTTTGCAATGCAGAAGCTAGACATGCTCCCTATTGAAAGTGCTCACTGGTAGGTCGGTAGTTTGTGTTGATCTTTTTTATTCCCTATCTCTTCTTTCTTAACAGGAAAAAGAAAATGCTTGCATTGTAACTTTCTACATTTTGGCTTTTTTTAACTAGACTTCTAACTTGGCAGTTATGCATCATCTTCTGGAATGCTTTCATTAAAAATCACTACATATGTACATTTTCAGTAACAGAAAAATCCAACTTGATTCATGCATTTTGGCAAACACCTAGAATAATTTTGTGGATTCATTTCACTTTTTTCCTGTCTCACCTTTCCCATAACTCAACACGAGGTTTCTTCAGCCTTGTCAAGTCATGGCACTGCGTAGACTTCCATTAGATCTATTTAGTCCACTCACATTGTATTGCCCGTCTATAGATTAGAAACATCAGTATCTTCTGAAATAAAGAAGCCCCTATGACCAGAATGCATTTGGTTCAAGCAGGCAGATTCAAACACAAGGTAAGCTGCAGCTGCATCAGTTTGACTATGTCCATAGCCCTGGAAGACTTAGAGCTGTCAGTTTCAGTCATGTAAGCTGCTTCTCCATTTTGAGCACTACAAAATCACAGAATCACAGAATATTAGGAGCTGGAAGAGACCTTGAAAGACCACTCAGTCCACCCCCCCTGCCCAAGCAGGATCATCTAGAGTAGACCACACTGGAATGTGTCCAGATTGGTCTTGAATGTCTCCAAAGAAGCCTCCACAACCTCTCTGGGCAGCCTGTTCCAGTAATCCATCACCCTCACAGTGAAAAAGCTCCTCCTTCTATTAAGATGGAACTTTCTATGCTCCAGTTTGGAACCATTTCCCCTTGATGTGGATACTTGGATTTTCAGAGGAAGTAATAAAGCTAGAGTCTAGGACATCGAGTAACCATTGTTTTGTAGTACCCAATATCTATCTGCCCTCATAAATTAATATGCAGAAGTAAGATTATTCTCCTCCTTTTGCAACTTTGTACAGTTCTGTGCAGGATACAGAGTTTTACTCTGCTGACAATCCTGGGATTAGGCTGGCGAGTGGCTCGTTAAATCATTTTATACTGATCTTTTTCAGGGTATCTGGTCATTTTCTCTCTTGCAGAAAATATATTTGTTTCTTCAATTTGCTCTAAAAAAGAACTTGCAAAGTCATCACCCAGACTGGAAATTAAGTGCTTTGCATTGTACACCTAAAGAAATGCAAATTCAAGCGATGTTTCTAATTAAGCAAAGGTGACTTTTCAGATGATTGCACAAGAATGTGAAAGAATTTGGCAAGAAAGAAAAGCAGTGGGAAAAAAAAGAGATAATGTTGTAAGAAGTTTCGCTAAAATATTTAGGGAAATCAGTTTAATGTACTTTCATATAAAAGCTGAATACAAGTAAAAGCAAAACCTTCTAAAATTTTGCAGCTTAGAACTAGGTTAACTACTTTAAATTCTTTAAATGCTACCAAATATTTCCATTACACTTTCATATAATTAAGCTTGATATGTTACCAATTAAAAAAACTATATGAAAGAAAACCAACAAAACAAAACAAAACAAAACGAAACAAAACAAAACCAAAAAACTCAAACCACAACCAAACACCAGAGGCAGCAATGAAACTGCTGATTTGCAGTTTGCTCCTCAGGATGCACAAGCTTATTCTTACATACCCCTGGAGGAACAAGTTTAGGATGATTCAATAATCCCACCCTTTCAAATCTGTAAAAGGAAACCATTAGCAATTAATGTTAATGTCTAAATGGAGTTAGATGTACTGTGCTGTTTTGTAAGTGATATGCTAAAAAACCTTTACTCTCTAGGGAAGAGAGATAGTATTATTCAAATAACTAATTTAAATCCTTCATGTTCCTGCTAATACCGGTTTAAAAACTTAGCTGCTATTTTGACATCCAATTGAAATGATATCCTTCAGCCCTGTCTGCATGATGACAGAATCCTATTCCAAAATCATAATGTTCACACAAAAAAAAGAGAAGTATTTCTCACCTTGCATTTCTATATTTGTACTCATCTGGAGACCTTAGAAGACATGATTTCCAGCCTTCCTTCCGTGTGATCCAAGATCTACCTTTTAAATGAGCTCAGCCTGTCATTTCTGGAGATTTATAATGTTATTTGGACTTGGGACACTGTCCATGCCATTTTCAAAGCTACATATTTTTGTACATCAGTTTGGAAAATTTGATTCAGGTTCTATTTTGATTCAGGGGGCTGAAGCACCTCTCCTATGAGGTTGAGAGAGCTGGGCTTGTTCAGCCTGGAGAAGAGAAGGCTGCAGGGGAACCTCATTGCAGCCTTCCAGTACTTAAAGGAAGCATAAACACAGGGGGGAAATCAGATTTTTACAAGGGTAGATAGTGGTGGGACAAGGGGGAATGGATTGAAGCTGGAGGGGGGAAGGTTTAGATTAGATGTCAGGAAAGTTCATCACAGAAAGAGTGTTCAGGTACTGGAACAAGCTGCCCAGAGAGGTGGTGGATACCCCAACCCTGGAGGTGTTTAAGGCCAGGTTGGATGGGGCCCTGCGCAACCTTGTAGTTCCAGGCCTAGAGGTAGGTGGCCCTGCCTGTGACAGGGCAGTTGGAACTCGATGATCCTTGGGGTCCTTTCCAACACAGACCATTCTGTGTGTGATTCTGTGTGTAAATACATTCATAGGCTTCAATATGGTCTTCTCTTTCTGGGGAAGTAAAAAAGATTGAAGTGCTTGATCACTGCCACCGACCACATTCAAATCTCCTGTTTCACATCATCCAGGATACTGGAGAAAACCAGCCAAACAGAACAGACCTTCCAACAGAGAATACACTGCATCACAACAAATAGTTTTCATCATAAATTTAAAGTGCTGCCCTAGAATGGATGTAAATAGGCGCCATGATTTCAGTAAATACTATACATTACACTTCCTCACATCTGTGACTAAAAACCACCTTTTATTGGAAGTCCTGGTGTAATTCATATTATTTTAAATCTCTCTCATACACTCACAGGCACATACAAATATGTGTGTAAAATACCTTACGAATAATACAAAAACATAAATGTATTTATCTAGGGCACTCACAGATTAAAATATTAACAAATACTTTTCCACCACCTTCAATTTACTTTTCTCTGTGCCATTATAATATTAGTCATTCAGAAATACTGGTATTACAAGTCATAGTCAAAAAACTATTTGCAAACCACAAGAGCCTCATATTTGTTCTGGAGTTCCATTTCTTATTATTTTTTCATCACTTTTTATGCTCAAATTAATAATTTTCAGGTGTCCATTCCATGAGAAGAGGTTTGTGATATGCATCCAATGACACAATATGACTGAACAATAGATAAAATGAATACTGAATATTTTGGAAACAACCAAGGAATGAGAATTACCCGCACGTACTACTAGGCAAGCATTAATAAATGTTTAATCAATTTTGAGAACACGACTGGACAACAAATCCTAAATCAAACAAAAAAGCCCCTCAATTAATTGATTTTTTTTTTAAATAAATGCTGTTCAACTGATCCTCGTATTCATTATCCTATAAGGGTCTTAGACGAAGCTGCTATCGACAGGAATGTCTACAATGACTTTAAACAGGCATTTCTGAGACTGCATAAGGGCTGCCTAAAATCAGCTATTTACAAGGATTCTGATGGAAACACTGCATGGGTCCTACTGACCCATCTGAAAGTTTGGTGTGTTGTTTCAGTTGGGTTGTTTCCCAGAAAATGGTTGCTTTAACTTGGTGACTCTAATGCTTACAAACCTCATCGCACTTAGCTGAGATATTCAGGTTAGATACAAGTTATTTGGGTCATTTCCAGAAAGTCTCCCTCTGGGAGCTATTCAACTTAACTAAGTTCTGAAACACCTTCTGGGGGTCCCTGTCTCTGCCCACTGACATTGGAGACAGCCTAGAGAACCTTAAGCATCACCATCAAACGTAGTTCAAAGGGTACTTATTTGTGCAATAGTTTTTGTCTTTAGCAGCTCCAAATAAGGGAGCACATAACCCTTTAATGCATCTTTCCTTGGCCAATATAATGTTCCCAATGCTTGATAGGTCATTAATTAAGTAAATCTAATGAGAGACAGAGAGAAGTAGGACAATATGTTGCAAAAGAGAAGTCTGAAATTGTAGCTTCTCTTTAAGAATCAACATAAGTAAAAGTGAAAATTTAATTTTTATGGTTTCATTCTTTCCCACGAGATCTTCAATGACTCACACAAAGACTAGATCATAAATTAGCAACATCACCTCAGGAGAGTTGACAGCCTCAGCACTGCATGCCACAGTGTGGCAAAGCAAACAAACCATTGGGATCCATCCAGAAGGAAAGAAATCATACTGCAGAAAATGTGCTGGTGCCATTGTATACATGGTAGGGCTGGAGGTTTACTTGTGCTCATATCACTTCATTCTCTTCGCAACTGGAGGAATTTCATTAGGTGGTGTCAAGAATGGTGATGGTCTCAGTAGAATTCTGGTGTGAAGAGAGAATGGGAAGACCAGGACATGTTAATTCAGTGAGAAGGAGAAAAAAACCAAACGACCAAAACCCAACCAACACTCCAAGGAAACAAAAAGCCAAACCATAGGCATATAAGGAAAATGTATAGGAAATGCTGGACAAAAGGTGGATAAGGATAATTTTTTCTCTGTAAAAAACGAAGTCATGATGGAAAAAGGTAGTAAACAATAAAACTTATCTACAAAAAAGAAACCCACACAACCCTATGAGATTTGTTGCCACAAAATACACTTGAAGCCATGAATTTAAAAAGATTTAGGAAGAGGCAAAGACAAATCATAAGGCAGAAACTAATTTAAAATGAGCGAGAGAAATGTAAACCCTTAAATTTCAGCTATACGATGACTTTTCCCTATTGGGAACTTTTAAAAAAATGTTGCCAGCAAGCAGATTATCTTACCTTCCTCTGAAACAGCTGCTGCTCATTGTTCACAGAGATATTGCATGGATTACATCTGTTCCTTTGTGTCTATTTTTTTCAAAAGTGTTGTGGGAACCTAGATGAAGGATGTTTTTTTTGCTTAAAAATACTGAGTGTCACTTTAAAGCTATAGGCGAAGCTAACTCTGCCTCCAGGCTTTTCGCTAGTACTCTTCTCCAGATCATCACCATCAATTAATGTCTATAATTATGTAACGGGTGAGTGTCAGGAGGATGGATCCAGGCTCTTCTCAGTGTTGGTCAGTGGTAGGGGCAATGGGTCCAAGCTGGAACATAGGAAGTTCCATGACAATGTAAGGAAAAACTTTTTCACTGTTAGGGTGACAGAGCCCTGGAACAGGCTGCCCAGAGAGGTTGTGGAGTCTCCTTCTCTGGAGACATTCAAGGCCAATCTGGATGTGTTCCTGTGTAATTTAATCTAGGTGATCCTTCTCAGGCAGGGGATTTGGACTAGATGATCTTTCAAGGCCCCTTCCAACTCCTGACTCTCTGTGATTCTGGGATTCTGTGATCAAGTCGCCATGATACTACCCTTAATCTAGACTATATGTATGGGAGAAGAGGATGAGTAGTTTTTATGTCTCCCACCGAAAAGGAAGCAGGTGTATGAAGGTCACTGCTTGAGTAGCCTTCAAAAACTTCATCTTCTGAGATCCAGACTTCAAGATCTTCTCCTCAGCTGTATTACAAGAGACCTACTACTTACAGTCTTGATTTCTCTTTGTTCCCTCAAGTCCACAGGAGCTTGTGCTGGCTTCACACCAATTAAGCAGAAACTCAGGGGTGTGGGGATGTGGGTGTATTTAATTTCAGGCACCTTCAGACCTTATCAAGTGAAATGATTTCAAATACAAAAGCCATATCCTACAGCAGCATGTGTTTGGAGAACAGAGCTGTTCATTGCTTTCTGGTCTGGGGAAATAAAAAAAGAGTACCGGAGTACACACCAAAACAAAAAATTAATGAAGCCAAGGAACAGGCAAAGCTCCCAGACTTTGGGAGACAATCAGGACTGAAGCCATTTTTTTGATGAGTTAATGCAGATATTAGCAGCGATCTCAGTTCATCACCTACACTGCGATGAGTCAGAATGAATTTTAGCAATAGCATTTGTGTACAATTTACTTAACAGGCAATGCTTTTGTTTCAATTCTAGCTCACTTGTTGCGAAAATAGCCATAGTCCGGTTATAAAGCCACCATCCTGAGAGAAAACAGTATGCACGGTGATAAGCAAGAAGTATATGAACTCTGCAGTTGCTAGCCAGGATCAGACAGAATTAAAGCACAATTGAATATACCCAGAAGGATGAAACCCTACTGAAAATATCCTAGTAGAGAAAATAATTAGTCCTTAAAATTTATCCAAATTAATCAAGAATAATAGGAGAGAGGCCAATTCAGATCATCCTTCCTCCCTCCCTCTTAAATTGCCTTCATTTTATATGCAGATACAAATTAGCCTTAGATCACAGTTGTAAAATATTAAAATTCCAGTGGGATTACCAGTGGGCTAGCTTGTATTCTGGAATGGATTGTACATCAGATGCATCATTTTAAATGCAAGAAGCAAAATTTATTTATTTTGCTTGAAGTTTTAAAGAGATGTTTATATTCGTTTCCTACTGCGTGGAGCAAATTTGCACAATCTGGACCTCTCCAGGAATCTGAAGGCAAAGATGTTGGGTTTGGTTTGGGGTTTTTTTGGTTTTGATTTGTTGGTTTTGGTTTGGGGATTTTTTTTTTTTGGTGTTTTGGGGTTTGGGGTTTTTTTTTGTTGGTTTGGGTTTTTTTCCCACAAAAGACTAAAGACCTGTTTATGTCATCCAGATAACCTCCTTCCAGAACCAGATAAAAGATTGTTGTTATTTACTATTTCTTTTGTCATGATAAGCCAGAGGTCTGTCAGGGACCCATTGTACAGTGATGCTGTGATATTACCTGCCCAGTGGCATCCCGCTCTCTGGGATTTAAAACACAGAGAAAATAAAATACTGAGAACATGGAAACAGGAGAGACAGGTATAATTGGATATGATAGAAATCGTAGTGGACTCAATAATCATGAGTGATTGCCAGGATAACTATTTTTCTATTTGCTTGTGCTTAGCACTTCTAAGTACATTCAGCCTTGAAAATCCCATCTACAGAGCACGCATGGCTATACTAAAGCCCCGCGAGGGTGAATTAATAGTGCTCTTGTAATTCACACTTCCAGAAGTGCTTTTTTTCATCAGTATAAGCCACAGTGTTAATGCCATGTCTTTGTACTTGTATTTCAATGCAGAAAACACCTTAGTTTGTGCTACTTCATTTTGGCTATGATTCAACAAAGCACTTAAATATGAGCTTAACTTTAAAGCACGAGAAGTCTCGCTGATTATAATGAGACTACTCATGTGTTTAAGGTTAAGTATGTGCTTGAGTGTTTTGCTGGATTAGGACCTCAGATATTATTAACACTGATTTATTGGGGAATGTTGGGGTTGGGGGTGAAAGAGAGAAAAATGTATGTTTCAAGCTGTAGTGTCTGACTTTTTACATATTAATATTGCCTGAGATAAAATACACAGCTGAAATATAGGGAAAAGGTGAGAATGTTTTTGGTTTGCATCTCAGAAGTCTCAGTAAGCGTGTGACCGGGGAGATTGATTTTACATACAGTATCTTCTTGTTTCATTAGAAGCCACAAACACAGCTTTTTTCTATTTTTTTAATAGAATTATTATTTCTGTTTGATTTATCAATAATACCCTTGTTGTAATTATGGCAGGAGTAATGAATGGATCTTCTGTTGGGTGTGAATTATGCCGCCTTGTGCACAGCCAGCCTGGTGGGTTTTAACGTCTCAGACAAATGAAATGTGTTCAAGTTTGTTATGCACAGCCCGCTTTCAGCATCACAGATCTGCTGGTCCATTTCAGAGCCAAATTTGTATGCAAAACTGTCACTTTAAAAGCATAAAATAAAAGTACTTCTGATTTCTCCCTCTATCAGAGGAGTGACTGATACAGGTTTGAAGAAATAATCAGTGCTTGTGATTTATTCCCCATGGTCTACAACCCACCCTTTTTCATCCTGCATATCATGGTTGAGGAGGACTCGTTGGCATCAAGCAGCGATTGATGGGGGTACTACACAGCAAGAATGAGGGGTAGCAGAATCCAGCCCATGAGCCAGGGCTGTCAGTACACCATCAGATGCACTGGTCTTTGAATGGAAGGAACACACCACATTTTTTATTAGGTGAGAAGTAACCTTCAAAGGACCTTATTGTTCATTTCAGAGCCATTTTCTCTCTAAAAATTTCATGATGGAGAAATAACTTGGCTGCACTGATGGCTTAAGACTGAAGGATTTTCCAGCCTCACTTTGTATTTTGCCTGGCCATTTGGAGTGGTTACGCCTGTCACCTCATCACTAAATCCAGTAATGAAAATGGACCTTTTAATGAGTTACATACAATGCATAATTGCTGTAAAACTCTAACATCCTTTATGCAAATGATTCTTTGGAGATCATTAATTAGTTTTTGAGGAATATTAATTTCTGCAAACCAAAAAAAAATATATATATTACCACAGGGAAATGGGCTTGAATTAGTTTTAACTATGATAAAATTACACTCTGTGACAATTAATCAAGTGGAGCACAAGAGAGCCTGGTTTAAAATGAAAAGTATACTGTTAATACTGCTTCCCATGGTTACAACTAATTAGTATGCATAAATAGTATTTTAAGAAGAATATAAGTTATCTGTGCTTCAGAATATTTCATGTCGCACCTTGATGCAAAAACAGCACAGGTACTAGTAGTTCAGAAGTACTTTTATGGCAACATGATTTTACTAACATATTTCTAAAACATGCAAATTTTAATCAGTGCCCCAAGAGTGCATCTATTTGTATCACAGGGCAGCTACAAAACAGCTTGAGTTCAGGCTATTAAAGGGAAAAAAATGAGGGGGGGGAAATAAAGCCAAGTGCTTCTACCCAACAAAACTGTGATTGAGACCAAGATACTTTAGTACAAAAGGAGCTGCCCTTGGGGCATCATATATACTTATTATAAAGCATTGAAATAACACTAGAAAGTTAATTTTATTGAAATTAACAGTGCCTTCCTCTCCCTCACCCTCACATTAAACACAGCATCAAGGAAGAGAACCGCTGATCCAGTTTGCAAGATTATAAGTAGGCATAGATTGTTTTCTGAATGCTTAAAGGGTACAGCTCAATGAGAAAAATGAAAAGATCAAGCAACAAAAACTAAAACAAACAATTGTGTTATAACAGTGCTAAATGAAGCCTTTATTTCTGGAAAACTGAGGCAGGCAATTTGCTTGTGTACAAATATGGAGCCAAATACTGCCCCTAGATACACTCATGTAAAGTCAGGCTATTTCTGGTAAATTCTGTGGAGTTGATCCATAAGTGAGATCAGAGTTTGAGAATTAATAACATGATGACTCCTCAATGCCTGTTGATCCCAAGCACTGGATTCTACAGTTGAGGAACCCCAGGCCTTTTTGTGCTGGACTGTAGGGAGGCCAGAGCTCTCCCATCTTTCTTTCTCCTGGCTCACCTTACTACACAGCCAGCATGTCTCTGTGGACATGGCACTACTGCAGTAGCAATATAAAACACCCTCCAGGAATCAGGAACATACTCAGAAAAATTAAACTCTCTTTGCTACGTGAAAAGCAAAGTGGTAGCAATAGAAACTGTGGCAGTGGCTGTGGCTGTTAGAGAGGACCTCCAAAAGATCTTGATGCTGATCTTCGCAGTATCCAGGAGACATCATTCAACAAGCATACTTTTGTCCTCTCACCCAGGGTGTGGAAAGGTCTTTCCAACTGCCAGACTATACGCAATATGTTCATCAGATGTGCTCTGCAGTAGGCCCAAGATCAGCAGAGGCAGGGAGGTGATGGGCTGCTACAGGAAGTAAGATGTACTCCCAGCTCTTGAAGTCTAGACACAGCATGCGTGCCTCACAGCTTCCCTGAGGATTCTCCAAGCTAGAAGTCCAGACCTTGGAGCACAACATTCTCATCATCCTCCCTGACACTTCCTTACTTATCCATAAAATATAGTCCCCTTGATTTTGTTGGAATAACAATTGTGAATAACAATGACAAATAATCTATTGAGTTTTTCTCAGAGGGTAGCCTGAACCATCTTATTACTCAAACATTACTCTTTATGCTATGGGATTTAAGGTTCAAGCAGCCTATCTGTGGTACCGATAGAAAACAGTGGCCTTGGGCAATCGTGACTTTTTCTACTAAGAATATTTATCCTTATGTTTAACTTTTAATATTCATGAAGACTCCAAGAGGCAGGATAGATCTTTCTGAATAGTTCACAATAAATAAGTAAATAAATAAATGGGATTTGTGCATTGTTTGCTGCTAACTCTAATCCCTTCCCTTCTAAACAAATGCTTTTAGTGCTCTAAGCAACTGCAATACACTATAAATGGGAGCAGGCACTGCTTTGCTGTAGACAGGTGTAATATGTTTACACCACATTTCAGACTTCCTATGGGAATGAAAAAAAAAAAAGAATATAACTCCAGATCTGTTGCTGGTATGCTCAGGAAATTTTGTTAATTACAAGGGAAAAAAAAAACCAACCTACTGAATTATTTGAAGTTGTTTATGTTTCAGTGTAATTTAAGAGCCTCACAAATATATTTAAATCACCACAATTGTATTAAATTATATTTCTTTGTAGTACAGATTGCATGTTTGCCTATATTGGATGTAAACTGCATTTAACTCCATTTTATCTGGTATTTAAGGGAAAGTAAGAGATGCACAAAACTATACAGCAGAATTCAGGTTCAATATTAGGCTTTTCTTTCAATGAAATACAGCCAGTGCAAAATCCTGGATATTTAGCAAAGGCACAAACAGAAACAAGGAATGAGAAAAAAAAATGTTTGACAAAAGACAGCATTTTGAGCTCCATATCTAAATTCTGTAGTTGATATATTTCGACAGTTTATATTTATGTCAATGAGACAGAACTGCAGTGATTAATCCAAAACTGAAAATTGAGCAACACCCCATTTCTTGTCAAATGTTTCAGGTATTTTAGAGTGAAAACAAATTTTAATCAATTCTGTTTTCTGTATTCTGGGAATCTGGATATCAAATATGTTTAGATGCAGATTCATAAGTTCCCCAAAAGCAATTAATATTGAGCCAATACTAAAAACGTCAACACCTTGCAAATATTCAGTGTCACTGCAACAAACCCCTTAGCTTGGATTCAATATAGACTTGCATTCTCAGTTGAATTTTGTCCAAATAGCATGATGTAGAGTATTTTTCTTTTTAATATGTCTGGTAGAATACATTAATGTGTAATTAGCATGCAACAAGCAGAAAGAGGATGAGAAGCTATAAGTTGTTGTATGATATGCTTTGGAAAGAAATATCATGGCCAGGTTTCAACTGTGCATTAAGACAAGGTGTCTTTGTAAAGGCAGCAAGATATGAACTGAAGGGCTAAAATGTTGCTACTCTCAGTGTAACACAGCATCTCTGGGCTCCAGAAAATATTCAGCTGTAGTTAGAGATTCTTCTCGGTGGTCTAGACACAGGCAGGTGGTACCCTAGCAGGTGTCCATAGGCATCCTTGTGCCAGGTGAAGCTGCAGAGGGTGTCCTTCAATCACGTTATGCATTTGCCCACAAGTGTCTCAGCCTGCAGCACTGCAATTGGCCCTAGATGCCAATGTTTAGCGCTATGGTGATTTTAGGGTATGCTTGTGACTATTAAGAAATTATCAATTCTGGGATCCTTTTGAATGTCTGCATAGATCTATTTTCTCCTATAGATCTTCTGCGCAGCTTATCATGAATGAGGACATTGACTCCAACACAGATATTTGCTGTTATCTAGGCCAAAATTTTTACTTTCTTTCCACATGTTGTAACAGTTATGGGGTAACCTCACTTAGTAACCTGAATTAATCAGATCAACAAATCAGCATAACACAGCCAGTTTCAGAAAACTCAGACCCAATTTAAAGCTAATTTCCAAAGGTAACTTGCAACCTCACTAAACAAATTTGTGCTCTCTTATCCATTAGATCAGCACTTTCGACATCCAATAATGAAAACAAACCCCAACTTGTAAAATACATTTCTTAAAAGTCTGTAAAAGTCTTTGTAAAAAATGTCACTGTAAAAGTTGCTACAATCTTGAACAATAACAACCGGAATGTGGGATTCCTCTAGGAATAACGTGAGTGTAGGATCCTGACATCTGTGAGAAGTGTTCATTTTTCAATATATGCTGTCAATATGTCATTAATATTAAGAGAAATAAGGTTAGTAAAGTTCAATATATATTGAAGAGTTTCCTTGACATTTAACACATCATATTAAAAGCTTCTTCAAGAGGAAAGAAATATCAGCTTGTCACCTAGAGATTGAAATTGAACTGCTCTGAGACAAACTGCTGTTTCTTCCCCATGATGAAACTCACAGGATGGGCAAAATGTCAAGATAAAAATAAACTATCTGGGAAAAAATCAAAAGAAATATAGCCATTGTTACACTTACTGCCAAAATAATCTAAAAAATCCAGTTGCTCTCGAGTAATAATGTGTGACAGAAATCCCCACACATTCAGATCTGCTCTTGAAACACAATGGAAAATATTACAGAAGATATAGTCTCTTACTCCATGTAGTTTGTTAAATTCCCTGAGAATAAAATAGCTCTTTTTTTTTTTAAGATAGCTCATATTTTCAAATCACAAAGCATAAAATTTTATTTTCTGATTTCTGAAAAAAAGCATATTATGAGTAAAGAAGAAATCCTATATTTCTATGAAACACAATGCAGCAAAGTTGATTGCCAAATCACGGGTAATCTTAGTAGGGCATTTTTACATTGAAAGAATGCTGAATAATTTTTCTGAATATATTCATTGGTAAAAAAACTATTGTGAAGATAGTTAAATATACTGCTGAATGAGCAACATCAAGTACAAAAACCTTAGTCATGAAAACTAAGTAACAAGACATTAATAGGAAAGCTAGGATAAGGCATCTTCATTTTCAGAACGGATTTTGATGTTTAGAATTACTACAGATCTGCTTGCTTTACTACACCTCAGTCTCTTTCTTTTTGTGGCAAAAAAAAAAAAAACTTCTTTGCAGTACCCAACAAAATATATGTGCTTGCTTACAGCTTTTAACTATAAAATCCAGTTGTCAGTTAAGGACAAGATGCTACATTAAAGCTTTCCACAAATACAAAAAGTTTCCCTGACAAGTATCTCATGTTATCTAACACATCAAGTATCTCCTATTATTTACTTACCATTTCAGAAATATAAAGGCACTCAATCTATTATTTACCTTTCTTTTCAAATCTTTACATAGATATTAGCAGCATCATATATTTTAGTGGCATGTTTTCCTTTCTTTTCTCATCTAAAAACAGAGCATATATTTCTCTTAAGTGGATATGCATACTCCAGAATTTGAGTTTCAATTTAAAATCCAAACAAATACTTCATAACTCTTCATCTAAAACATCCACTGACAAATAAAAATTCAAAAAACAGTCTTTCACCGTGCTTTCAAAGATATCATCTGATAACCTCTCCCCTAGACCCAGTGATTGAGAAGCTGCTAGCTATTTAAAAGGATCAACTCTTTTCCCAAGGAAAAAACAGTGTACCAAATTTTGAAAAGCAGGTATCACAAATCTAAGTGTGATTATGCATTCTAAATCCTTTATCTTCATACAAAAAAAAAGTAAATTCTGGCTGCTTGTTGGGGCCCAAGCGGCTTTGTCTGACATATACTTGGTGTGGTCGGTCAGGCAGCAGTAACCAAGGTCAGTGAAAGAGAGAAGTTACTGATGTGGCAACTAAGTTGGGGAAGTTCCAAGAAAGGAGGATACCTGTCTGAATAGGGGTGTAGCTATAGAAGATAAGGTAGCCAATCAGCTTAGCTTGTGATGCGTGTGTGGTGCGTGTACGGAAATGGTTTTCCTATATAATGTCACGGAGTTTGCTAATAAAGTGGAATGATTCTGCATCATATTGATGTGTCTGGTCATTCTCGGCCCACATGGCACTAAAAGACCCCGGCAGCTGCTTGTTTGGAAATTAACGTTCTTTGAAATGTACTCTTATTTTTTGATGTTTTTTTGCCACTGCACCTGTTTACTTGGAAGGTAATCTCTGACAGGGAACAGGTCTTTCTAGATTGGTATTTTCTGAATGCAGCCAGGTTAATCCATCAGACACAAAGACATGATGCAGAAAAAAAAATATTGTAAGAATAATTTGAAGGAAACTCATTTTCCTTGCAACTGTGCTCTGAAAATTTCAAGTGCTGATTTTAAACAAGCTCAAAGAAAAAGATGTGAACCATTCTGAAATTTATAGAATTCTTTACCTTATTAACTATCTTTTAAATTCTCCTTGAAAAGGAGATTGTATCTATATCTTGTATCTATAACAGATACAAGACTGAACCTTCATTCAGGATTCATCATGCCATCTCTTGATACTTGATGTTTTTCAAAGCAATGGGAAATATCTTACACACACACACAAACATAAAGCAAACACACACATAAAAGTCCTACAAAATCCGAATTATGTTGAAAGAACACCATAAAACTACTGAGGAAATCTTTCAAGTGTTAAGAAACACTCATTTTTAATTTTCTTGCGCATTCTTCATTCAGCCCTCTTTGTGCAGAGGTTTCATGACAAAATCTAATTATGTGATCACTTTTCTCTTCCACAGGACCTCTGCTTCGTTCAGTGCACAGAATGTTCACATAATGAGCAACTACTCAATATTTTGTTTTCTCCTCATTTTTCAATGTGTGACCCGAGGCCTTATTTACTGCACACTAGTCAAACCCTTCTCTCAAGGCAGAATTGTTAATTTCCTCATGAGTTTCTCTGGTGCTCATCACCACAGTACCTGAACAATTAAAATATTAATTAACCAGTGTTCACAACACTCCTGCAAGATTATAGAGTACCGAAGAGCAAAGAAATTAAGGTCAAGAAGGTCTACTAATTTGGTGTCTGTAGACAATAGTCTCCTTCAGTGCCTATTTCTTTCTTCTTGTACAATGACTTGGACCCTTTATTAAAAACATGTATATACTATACAATTAAAGCCTGTAGTAGAGTAGATATGCAGAAGGAAAAAGTATGATTAGGAAAATAGAGGAAAGTTTGAACTGTCCTGATTATGAAATGATTTTCCTTCTTCACGCTAATAACATTTATATAAGGAAAGCTTTTCATGAAATTATATAAAATTTTAATAAAAAAAAAAACCCGAAACAACCCAGTCTTATTAGATGTGGCAAAAACTGAAAGCAAAAAGAGCTTATAGCTGGATGAGAAATCTTTATGCTTTTTGTGCTAAAAGAGCAATTGGCAGCTGTAATAGTTCATCAGCTCTTGGGTGGACCAAGAGCAGGAAGAACCAGGACATTGGGGGAGATTTGTAAATCTTGCCAGTACCAAAGGAATGGCATCAAGTGGCAATCCTAACTTCCAGTACAGGTTTTGCAGGACAGCACATTCTTTGGGAAAGATGACCTTGTTTGTCTGCATCCATCTTCCCTCAGAAGAGTGATCCAAACCTCTACCTAGCCAAACTCTGCTCCACATCTTTTCTTGTGATTCTGTCCTGCAGAAACTTCATGTTATAAACCACAGAGTGTCTAGGGAAAGCCATTTAAACCAATCATAACTATCAATACATAAAATTAGTTTTTCTTTGTGGCACAAAGACAAATAGTCAAAAGTTCTTTCCTTTCATCTCTTGGCTGTGAACTTTGTAACATCTCTCATTTTGGTTTTGTTTGGGTTTGTTGATTTTTTTGGTGTATGGTTTGGTTTGAGGTTTTTTTTTGTACTGATATATCTTGTGAAACATCTCCCATCAAGGGCAAGGTCTCTGAAAAAGAAACATCTGTTAAAATTTAAGCCATCAATATGCAATAATAGTTGACCTTTCCTTTGTAATTTAATTTAATACTTGGGACTCTGGATTAAAGCTTATTTTTTCTGAAAGAATTTAAGTGTTCCAAGTCATCCTTGGAAGCAATATATCTTCCCCTCCCTGTATTTATCACTATCAGTGATAGGATCAGGCACACAGGCTCCTGCATCTTGAGGGGTGGTCTCAGCTGAACAGTCACACTGTTTCCACTCACCCCACGTACACACAGGAGCAGACAGCTTCTCACCGGCCACTATCTCTTCAGGGGTT
The DNA here is from genome assembly GCA_013399135.1 of Heliornis fulica. Taxonomy (NCBI): domain Eukaryota; kingdom Metazoa; phylum Chordata; class Aves; order Gruiformes; family Heliornithidae; genus Heliornis; species Heliornis fulica. The sequence continues at coordinate 38,355 of VXBZ01004863.1, read as the reverse complement.
TAACCGTAGTAAGGTAAATTAAGTATTCAATTTTCAAAAATAAGAAAACAACATTAGAGCAGAGTTTAAAGGCCCTTTAAAATTGTTGTGTTTAGTGACCTCTAGTGCTAAGGGTCTGAGTTTACTTTCACACTGTTTTTTTCCAGGATAAAACACACATACAAAAATATATGCCATAATTGGCCAGAGTTGTGTTCAAGGATGTATATGAACATTATTTTCCTCTCCTTCTCTTCAAATAGTCCTTCATTTATTAGGAGAAAATTATTGCCATATGCTTGTCCAAACCTGCCATAGTGTCAAGCACATTAGTGAGGAGTATAAAAACTCCTCTTTCAGGGTTAAAGTGTCAAGGCTTGGTCCCTGCTATGTTCAAGAATTCAGGGAATATGAGATGAATTAGAGAAGAGTCTGTAGTTCTAGAAATTAGTCTGCTCATTAGAGAATGAAATTAACTCTTTGTGTCTGCCTTTACTGAAATACACACTACCTGATACTCCATGACTGTAATCGTGAAAGAAAAACAGAAAAAGCTCTGAATGCCAAGTCAGATACTGGCATGCTCTGAGTAACCAAAAAAAGAGATTTGGATTTGGTTTCACACATTTTATTTCAGGAAAGGATGGAGTTTGTAACTAAACAAATGGTATTTTAGAATAAGGGAATATGTTTAGAGAGAGCTTCAAAATATATTGTCTCCCTTTTCTGTGCATTAATTGTTCTGAGCAGATCACCACATATAGGTGTACCTAATTTTATTATTTCTTTTTTTCTGAAACAGAAATTAAGAACTCTTCCCCAGAGAATCTAAACACTGTTATTGGATATACCATAACTATGGATGAATGGTAGAATAGGAGGGAGTTTGATGGAGCTTCCCCATCAAAGATTAATATCTGATGGCCTTAATGGGACCATAGTTTATGTGAAATTAGGTCTCAGGTATATAACACCTGTACACAGAAACTTGAAGGAAATGGATACTTTATAGTTGTGATAAAGAAGAATGTGCCAAACCAAGTGAATATTAGGAAATGTTTAAAAGGTACCAAAGGAAATTGAGGAAAAAAAATGCAAATTCCACTGGTGGAGTGGGAGAGAGGGAAAAATCAAGGTGTGGGATGCAAAGGCAGGTGAACAGGGACCTAATTGTTTAAACTCTTAAAAATTAAACCACAAAAAAATAGAAGCTCAACAAAAGTTCTGACAACAATGGGCTAAGCTTCAATGGCAGTGAACACCTGATTGAAGCCCTGTGGAGGGCTTAGCGGGAGGATGAGATAATGGGGAATGAAATTTGCCAAAAAACATCACAGCCAGTGAGAAAATTGAAGAAGCTTGGGAAAATTTTAGCTGTCTCAGCAAATAAAAAAATGACTGAATCTTCAGAATTACTTTGGATAGAAAAGAATTTGTAGATAGCCTGGATGTGAAGGATGAATAGCAAAGACAAATGAGTTGAAAATGGCACAAGGTATGGCCTCAGCTGTCTCGGAGTATGGTGGTACTGTAAATATGCTAGAAAATAGGAAAAACGGGTTTAAAGAAAAGCAGGGAGCAAACAGCTGAAATATTTGCTCTGTTAGAAGAAATACCTCAAGATTTAGAGAGAAAAAAAAAGTGGCTTTAGCCACTGACATATTCTGCATACAAAAAAAAGCAAACTAAAATGTGAAAGATCAACTAAAGTTGTAAGGTGAAGGGTACTGAGAAACCTAGATAAAACCAAAACCCCACCAATATTAAGCACACCAAAGGAGGATGCAGTCCTGGCAGCAGACACCACTTCCAAGAAATTCAAGGTAAGAGGATATGACCAACTTTGTCAAAAGCAGAAAAGAGAAACTTCTTATCTGTTCACTGACACCAAAGCAGTTTTCTTAAACTCACTTGAAAGCGTTGTAATTCTGTTTCATTCAGACATTAAAAAGGCAAACAATGAAAAGAGCTTGCTCTGAAGCATGGGATGTTAATGACAAGGGAATGCAATGGGAAAAGCACTGGAAGACGGTGGCTAATAGCGCATTGTTGTTATCCATCCATCAACCAAATGGTGCAGAAGAGCAAAGAGAAAAAGGAATTGTAAATGACATTTCTGTAACTCCAGGCTTTGGACATAGTAAGGTAGACCTAAATCTTTATTACTCACTTAATTGCAAAGAAATGTACTCGAATATATTGCCTTGAAGACACAGTGCAGTTTCACAAATGCCATTTTAAATAATACACTCCTCTTGATCTGAGTTCATTTTCATATTATTTGCATTCCTCATAAGCCTGCTTGTGACATAATTAATGTGCCTTTATTTTTATGTACAGCACATATATGGAGGAAAAAAAATTCCCTACTCAAAGAGACCTTCTAAATAAGGAAATGGAGAGGAGCTAATCCAGCTAATCAATAGCCTAAATATTTTTAAAATAAAAACCACAAGCAAGAATCTCAGACCTAATTAAACATGTTTTAACTCCAGTAGCTCAGTGGGCACTTAACAAGGCTTTAAACAAGAAGCTAAGAGTTTCTCAGAGCAGGGAGTCCTTGAACAGCATAAAGCTAGGGCAGCGAGTTTTCCTGCTTCAAACTCTTGGATGTGGAAAATGGAGAGGGAAGAAAGGACCTTTCCAGGACTGTGGAGAGGGAGGTTGGTTGTGGTGCGGCAGCTTGCCTGGCAAAGCTCCAGCCTACTGCATGGAGATCACTGTAAGTCACAGCCCTGCTCCCTCACACCTAAGTAATGGAAAAAAACTCCTCTCCTTTCCACCATCTATATCTTTTCTTAACACTGCAAGAGGATTCAGGTCAGTAACTTTCACAAATTCACTGGGTGCAAAAACATAGCCAGTGCAAATCTGGAACTTCAGCAGGGAAGCAGATGTCTTGCTCATCCTATAGCCTAAATACAGGAATCACAGAATCACAGACTGGTCTGGGTTGGAAGGGACCACAAAGATCGAGTTCCAACCCCCCTGCCACAGGCAGGACCACCAACCTCCAGGCCTGCATCTAGTCAAGGTATGAGAGAGAGCTTCCTTCATTGTCTTTGTGGGGAAAAAAAATCACACTGGGAGATTTAAACTGAAATTTTATACAAAAGTAATCATTAGATTGTATTTTGCCAAACACACTATGCTCAAATTTCTGAGTTTTTCATTGTATCTTTGGGAAATGCCACAACAGTTGTCTTACGGTCAGTTGAACCCTTTAGATTTCATCACCTTTTTCCAACAAAGTGCCAATTCACAGTATTAGAAACTAAAAGAAACAAAGCAGCAAACACCAGCAAAAATATATCCAGTAAGATCATCCTTGCTATCCTACAAATATATTTTCCCACAGGCATCATTGATTAGCTCATTACTTTATGAAAGAACTGATTGAAATTTGCCTAGATGGAAATTTATTTACAAGATTTTTTCCTCTGCTTATTGCAATGGACCCTTAAATTAAGAACAAATTATTATTCAAGGCAATGTAAATCACTTAAAGCGTTCTTTTTTTAAAGGTGCCTTTAATTTAACAGAACAATTGCAGAAAATCGGACTGGATTTCTAATACACTAAAACTTACTTCTTATGCATTTCATCCATTACAATAAGAGGACCAAGCCCTGAGAACAAGACAAGTACTAAGCAACAAGTGCTGTTAGATTCGATTATCCATCTATCTATCTATCTATCTATCTATCTACCTACCTACCTACCTACCTACCTACCTACCTACCTATATATACACCTACCTACCTTATATGCCTACTTCAGCTGAGTGGTAATATTTTATCAAAGACTGAAGAGCCACTGTAGTAATTTATTGCTGAGGCATGCTGGAGATTTTAAATAGTGTCCAAGTCCTGGAAAAAAAAAGAAAAAAAAAAAAAGTTAAGAACAGGATGTTTTCCTTACATCTGCAAACAGTCAAGAAGAGCATCTTTGCAAGTGTTCCCTTGCAATAGCAGGTCCAGTCCTGACCTAAAGCAGAGCAGGTGCTCCCAGTGCACATCTTCAGTAACACACAAGATTCTTTTCAGCTCTATGTGAGTGTTACCCAAAGTGTCAGCTGGTGTGCGTATGTTGCCTGGCACAAACCCGGACATCCTGGTTTCCAAAAACAGCCTGTGGAGAATACCATGGTGAAGCTGGTGCCCCCCACAGCCTGTGGAGGACAAAGAAACCCCACTTGCAGCCTGTAGAAAGACATCTGGGCCAGGCAGGAGCCCACCATGGAGCAGATGGAGAAATATGGAAGAATCTGTGACCTACATTGGAGCAAGCCCCTGGCAGCACCTGCAGCCTGTGGAGAGAGATAAGAGGCAGAGAGAGAGAAACGGAGGCCCATGCCAGAGCAGGTTTGCTGGGTGTGCTTGTGACTCTGTGTAGGACCAGGCTGGGCCCAGCAGTCTAGGATTGAGAGACATTTTATGAGTTTATAGCAGTGACCCACACTGGGGCAGCTGGTGAAGAGCTGAGGCCCTGTGGGGGAGGACTCACGTGGAGAAGGTTGTGGAGGACTGTCTCCCATGGGTGGGACCCCACTCTGGTGCAGGGAAAGGGTGAGAGAAATGCCCCCCCGCTCCCCCTGAAGAAGGAGAACAACTCATGAGGAACTGACCGAAGACTGAAGCCTCCATTCCCTATTCCCGCCCTTTCCCTCATGCCATGTGGGGAAGAGCAACATCATGAGTAGAGTGAAGTCTGCAAAGAAGGGAGGGATGTGGGGTGGTGTTTTAAGAGCAGTTTGTACTTCTTATTACCTGACTCTGGTTTCTGTGTGTGTGTAGTGCAGTGTAATAAATTAGAGAGTTTCCTGTCCTTTCTTCTGTGTTGAGTCTGTTTTGCCCGTGACACTAATTGCAGAATGATCTCTCCTTGTCCTTATCTCAACTCCAAAGCCTCTCAATGGATGTTTTCTCCCCTGGCCAGCTAAGAGGGGAGTGATAGAGCGACTTTGGTGGGAGTCTGGCCTCCAGCCAGGGTCAAACCACCACAACTAGTTTATAGTGGATTATCGAAATACCAGCCTGCTGTTGAGCTGGGTTTCAGAGCACTGATCTATGGCACAAGAGCAACAGCCATGAGATCCCTGAACCAGTGCAGAGTCAAATCAATATGTCTGAAAGAGCAGTGCAGTGCCATACTGACTTGCCAGTTCAGGCCACCAGCCTGCATACCCTGAGGAGGACCATGTTTTCAAAGGAAAACCTCTTATTCTTGAAAATTTTCTTCAATTTTGGAGTATCCTAAATACCACATTCGTATTCTCTTCCATACAGCCTAATCACACCTCTGCAAACGCATCTATAATTCTCAGTACCTCTGTTTCTCCATCTGTCAAACATGGATAAAAATACTCTTAAATTACAGAGCTGCTGTGGGGCTTAATTTATTAATGCATGTACTCTGGGATTGAGAATTGAAAATAATAACAGACATGAATTATTATTATTATTATTATTATTATTATTATTATTATTACTACTGTTCCATTTCAAAAACATTTTGAAACAATAAAGGACCAGCGAAAGATGGTATTTTGAAAACACTGGTTGTTAAATCCCCCTGAACATTACTGTGCTGAAGCTATCAAGCAACTCCACTTTATCATACAGAAACAGAACATGTAAAATCATTATAACTGATGCTTAGTTCAAAAGAGCCAGAGTTTTCTGCAGTCATGAGTAAGTCTTTTCCTTAAGTGCATGAAAAAATTCAGACAGCGCAAAGCAGGCGAGGTAACCGTGATTTCTCTTGAGAATTCATGATAATAACACAGCTATCTGTTAGACGGTGCACGTGCATGACAGTTTGGGGTCTATCAGAATTTCTGAAACAACTCTTTTTTTTTTTTTTGCATGAACTCTTCTAAGTTGGCTGAATATTGCACCAGAAATTATAAACCATGGCTCTGCGAGCAGCTAAGTCAAAACAGTTGGATTTAAGGGCCTGAAGCAAATCACAAAAGCTATATTTAGGACCCTAAATCAGGGGCCTTATTTCACGGATACTTAGCGTTGCGACTTGCCCTACATGCCACAAGCAATCTCATCATGGCAGAAGTGCCACCACCAGATGCCTTACACATTTGCATGCTGCTGTTCCCATCCTCCTGAGCCCCAAACCTTACGCAGTCACAGGTGAGCATAACAGCACTGCCTTCCACCAAATCCCTGGGACTTGCTATTTATAGCTTAGCACTAGGATATTAGCTTGCTAGGATCCTACATATGATTACCATAGGAGACAAGCTGTTATAAGCATTATACAATGATATTATATACTACAGGTAAATTCTATACGTGACCTTTTTCTTTTCTCCCAGAGGAAATATATCTGAAAAGGAACATGTCACAAGGTTAGCCAATAGTGGCATAAAACTGAATATTCATAGAGAAGGTTTTAGTGTCAACACATGATAAGTCTCAGGAATACTTGCAGAAGGGCCTCACACCTACCAGGCTCACGCTGCACTCAGTTCATATTGCAAATCTTAACAACATGGTTAACAGACGTGATTGATTAGGAAAATTGAGTGGCAGAGTTTAAGTAGATTCAGGAAGCGTATTATAGATGTGTATACATTTCCATAATATTTTGTTTTCTCTTTCCTCAGCCAGTAATAGAAATTCTTTCAAGCAGGAGTAGCTGCAGCTGTTGTGTCCTTAAATATCTGGCAGTTCTGCTTTCAGTAAAATGAAGTTACCTCAGATTCTGCCATATTGGCTTTTTACTTTGTACATTTGAAATAAGAAATTCTCTAAATACTGCAAATAATACAGTTAGTTTACTGAAAACCCTTAGGGCATAGACATATGTTATGAATGTAGCTGGAGCAGGTTGAGAAATTACCACCTCCAGCTGTTCACTACCACCCCACAGCTGGAAATAACACCCCACACACAGCTGGAGCACCCTAATTGTCCATATGGGCAGCCGCAGTTAGTTCCCATGAAAAACAGATAGCTTTGCTCCAGTCACCTTCAGAGGAAAAAAGGAAAACCTGGCAATGAGACAGAATGATGGGGAAAAGGTAAAATCCTTAATAATAGAGCAGAGAAGGTACAAACCAGCAACATTTCATTTGAAACAAACAGGAGCCTGGGCCGGAAACATGCATTTTAGCCCAAGCTATGCTGTCAGTATGTCCATTTTTATATGCAAAACATAAGACAACATTCCCAAAGCTCCCCCAAAAATCCTATCCAAGGAGAAACCTGTCCTGCAGGAGCCTGCAAAGTGGACAGCAGAAAGGACACATAGAAGAGCACTCTGCCCAAGGCTCGCAGGGAGCAGCACCCCTCCAGAGACCAGTACCAGGTGGCTCTCACAGCCTTGTCGTCCACTGAGGACTTCTTCCACTTGGCTCAGCATTTTCCCTCCAGCTCCAGCCACCTCAGAGAAACTTATTAACTTCTTTTCAAATGCTTACTGCCTGGAAGAGTTCATAGCTTGCAGCCAGGCATTCTCACTGAGGAAAAAAAAAAAGCATTAAAAAACATAAATCAAAGGGAGAATGAGCCCTGAGGAGAGAAAGACTCACCAAAACTTTCAGACTAGAAAGAGAACTGCTCACACCAGCTCACAGGCAACATTGAGGAGCTGGGGAAAGAGGACCTTCATCTTCCATTGCTAGCAATCCTTCTTGGATCAAATGAACTAAGATATTGATCTTCCAAAAATTTAGAAATAAGTGCAATACAGACATTGTCATCCAGTGCCTGAAGCATCCTTATGGACTACAAAAAACATAAATTCAAACAAAATTATAGTATAATAGAATGGTTCAGGTGGGCTTGGAAGGAACCTTTAGGGGTCATCTAGTGCTACTGTCCTGCAATGAACAGGGACACCACTGACATGGATGAAAACAAGCATCCATACTTCCCTTTTTCTGACATAAAATGTACTGTAAATGATATCCCTCAACATCCCTTCCTGAAGCTGTTTCACTGCATTTCCAATACAGAAATAAATATGCAAGCCTGCAGAGTGAGAAGGATTTGAGAGCCTTGTGGGTAGTATGTTCTCCTGGGAAACCTGCTTTTCAGTCACTGCTCCCATGAATATTTACACAAAGAGCAAAAGCTCCTAGAGGAGAGATTAAAAGAGACTCCACTGAGAATGCCCTGTTTGGGATTAAGCACCAGAAAAGACACTTATGCACTGCTCATTGCTGTCAAGAGTCTACAGCATGTTGGCTTCAGAGAGGAAGCCAACTGAAGAAGTTCCCATGCTTTCTTCTTCCCCTTCTCATTCTCACTCACAGTCACATATCCTCAAGTATGGGCCAATGCTACACAAGACCACAATTGCTATGCAAGAGTCAATTAAATTATTATTGCCATGGAAGAAGAAGAAGAGCAACATGATTCTGTGATTCTATGAACATCCCCAAAGGTGGTGTTTTGGCTGAAATCATTTCAAATAACCTAATGAGCAACATAATCAGAGATTTGCAGTACAGAGACAGGAACAAGTGGAAGGTGAGTACTTTTTAGCACAGAGAAATGTAGATGTTGCAGGGAGAAAAAAAGAGAGGATTGTCTATGGGTCTTCGCTATACTGGAACAGAGCTTCCTCCGGGCACCTCTGAGTTGAGGCATCTGAAGAGTATCAGAGGGAAATTAGACACCTGAGTGAGATTAATTTCATTCATATAAGTGTCAGACACTCAGTGTAGCAGTAAATTCCAGTGCTTCTAGGTTCTCTCTACAGTTGATGGAGAGATGAAGAGCATTTCATTTCTTCTACATCTGAGACATCTGTTCAGCATGGAAGAAACCCTGCTTTGGAAGAGCACGGCTGTTTCTATTGCATATAAAATGAAACAAAATGAAAAATATTTAAGCTAGACATTTGATATTTGTAGTACTGAAGTTAGACGACTTCCCCTCCTAGGAATTCATGCAACTGTCGAAGATGGCAGCTGAGAAAATTTTTGATATGTGCCAGGCTTGTCTTCAGGGTGGTCTCTCTTCTTTCAGGTTCCACTTTCCTTCATGCAGGTGTCCCCAACCTTGCTTGTTATCAAGTCATAATGAAGATGATGATAAAAATCAGTGTTCTGCAATATTGGTACATTACAAGACATACTGATTATGCATCAAATGTGGCAAAAGTGGTAAAAGCTGCTGTAAAAACATTACTGTGCACACGCAGTTGTAGTTGCTTTTCTCTATGAGAATCACATTCCATGGACTTTAACTATCCTTTTGCTATTCAATCTTTTCAGGCAGTGGGATCCCGCAGCAGCTCTCTGGCACCGCCTTTCTTTTTCCTTGCCTTATGTACTCCAGTCTTGCCAGCAAATATTGTCAACTCACTTCCTTCTCCCTTTTTTCATTGTTTCTGGACATGTAAAATAGGAAAGGTGTTAGTAAAGGTGCCTGTGGGCCTCCACTGACAACCTTTTGCCACTGTAGCACAGCTCATTTAGTTCTGCCCACTTGTTTCTCTACCTTTCAGATATCCATCCAGAGAAGGACTCTTCCCTCTTGCCATAGGGACAGCTTTGATTCCACACGAGCTTCCAGCAAAAAGCCTTTGCTAAACACATTTCCAAAGTCCAAGCCCAGCATATATATTTGGATACAGCAAATCGAATCACCCTTAGCTATAGTATATCTGTGAAATTACTCCCACATTTTATAAACTCCATATTATCAGTGTTGTGGAGAGAGTTTTTATCCTTAATTTATCTATAATACAGATTTATTCATTCACTAATACAACTTGACACTCGGTATTTTCTTTTTTAATAAAAATGTCCCATAATATTTCTTATATTTTAATAAAATAGAGATTGTGCAAGTAATCTTGTCTCTCCTAAAGTCAAAACGGGACTCATAAAAATTGGCATTTAGATGTAGATTATATGTTATGCTAGAGATAACAGATGAGGTTATCAGTTGGTTTACAATTACAAAGGAAATATATTGATAAAAAATAAACAACACAAATTAAACTGATTCTTGCCAATAACGCCTGACCATGACTGGTCTCAACCTGCCCACCTGTTTACATTAATCTTTTAGGCAGCATGAAATTAACAGCCTGTGCTCCACTTGTAAAATAATTTTATTGATAAACCGTGCTTTAACAGGTTTAAATTTCTCTTTTGCTTCTTTTTTTTAAAGAGCTTCTCCCAAGGATTCATATATGAGGAAAAATTCTCTCCTTTTACAACATGACCTTAAACCAAACCATACAGCAACGTGTAGCTCTTCTGCCATCTTCAGGATGTTTTGGGAACAAAGTTATCCTGGATTTTGTAGTCCTGTTCTGAGAGAGGAAACACCTAATATTTATTTATTTGGAGTTTTTTATTTATTTATCTCGTTTTCTATTTATTTGTTTATTTACATGGCAAGCCAAGACTAATAATAATAGACTCACATAATTCGTTAGGTTGGAAGGGACCTTCAAAGGCCATCTAGTCCAACACCCTGCAGTAAACAAGGGCGTCTTCAACTGGATCAGGTGGCTCAGAGCCCCATCAAGCCTGACCTTGAATATCTCCAGGGATGGGGACTCTACCATCTCTCTGGGAAAAGAAAAGAAAAGAAAAGAAAAGAAAAGAAAAGAAAAGAAAAGAAAAGAAAAGAAAAGAAAAGAAAAGAAAAGAAAAGAAAAGAAAAGAAAAGAAA
>VXBZ01004863.1:0-27711 GCA_013399135.1 Heliornis fulica | reverse complement strand
AAAGAAAAGAAAAGAAAAGAAAAGAAAAGAAAAGAAAAGAAAAGAAAAGAAAAGAAAAGAAAAGAAAAGAAAAGAAAAGAAAAGAAAAGAAAAGAAAAACCTGGTTATACTACAACATGCACAAGCTTCTTTATCTTCATCCTGAGAAAAATGGCCTCAGGACCCTACCTTGCTAGTTGAATACTCTGTTCCCAATCACAATGACTAGGATAGATTGTTGCATTTCTCTGTTTCAGTACAATTTATTCATTGGACAACCACACTACTGTTTTCTGATCTGAAGTAGATGAAGTTCTGCGGGAGATTTACACTGCAACGTCTGCTTTGGGTTTTCTTTATTCTTCTCTCATTTTACAGCATGGAGAATGGTGGAAAATTGTGTTGCACCACAATGTCCTGGTGAACAACTTAACTTTTACCACAACCCTCTGACTGATTTCTCAGTAGATTATTGTTTGGGACTTTCTATCTGCTATTTTTGACTTGTGCTCACTCTTTAATGCCAGCATCAGCAAGTCTTGGATGAAGCAAACATAATTTGTGCAAAAATGTATTTCTAAACACACCTTGGCTACAGCAGGGATCTTTCCCTTCTCACATAGGAGTAAGAAATATAAGCAGTCTGTACCTGAAGATTCAGTACAGGTCTCGTGACCTGCAAACCCTGACAACACAGGACTCTGGTGTGTGAATTAACAGACACTGTATGAATGGCAGCTATGAAGAGGGCGGGATCTAGTGAGATGTAGGTGTAGAACAGCATGAGCCTAACATCCACAGAAAGGAAATGCATGGAATCTCAGTTATTCTTACACTAACAAATTGGTATTGTTAATGAACTACCACAAACCATCTGCATTTAAATGCCCTGACACTGTACTTGCCTGACTCTCCCACATGCCAACACAATCGAACCCGTCCCTTTTTTGCAAGGGGAAATCTATTCCTCACGAGGAGGCTGCACTCTCATTATTTTTCTAACAAATACTGAGAAAGCAACAAGCCCAGAAGGAACCACCAGGTCGTTAGTGGAGCTATACCATGTCAATTAAACTATGGCACAACATGAACTTCACCTTATGCAGCTCAAGACATAAAAAGAAAAGAAATACACTCCATGTTGGGAAGGTCTATTAAGCAATTTCTTGCCAAAGGATTAGTGATCACACCAGGAACTTCTATGTAACCTTTCCTAAAGTGTGAGCAAAGTATGAGCTCTTCTGTGATGATCCTAAACTAGTCCTAGGATCAAACTGAACCGCACCACTCTCTTCGTCCTCTGAGGTAAACCTCTTCTTCATGTTTTCTCTGAAGAAAACCCATCATGATTTCTAAGAAGAAAAGCTCTATACTAGACATTAAGCCATTTCAGCTGAAAAAGTGGTGCTCAGAGTCCAGGCACCAAAGACCAGTTCTGTTCATTTGATGAGTTACGGCCATACCGCCAAACCACAGCTTTGTTTCAAAACATGGAAGATAAATTAGACCAGCTACATTGACCTTCCTAGCTGTTTCAGTCACATGAATAGAAATCAGATGAGCAGAAGAAAGGGTATTGTTCATTCCCAAATAGAGGGCATCAGAGGTCTTTCAGCCTTCCTTTCTATAATTCCCCCACTACTAAATCTGCTTTCAGCACATTATTATCTTCGCAGTGTAGAAATGAGTGCTGTAGATCAGTTACACATAAATAAGCCAGATTCTCCACCTGATGCCCCTACTCACTGTTTCCCTTCCTCTGAAATATCTCCACAATTTACAGCATCCACTGTGGATTTGCTTGAGAGGTGGGTTGTCCTCCACCGCCCGAGTGTTTGTCTGAACTCACGTGTAAATCTACAGGCTGCTGCTTCTTTTGAGTAGGATGCACTGGGAACAGGGTATCATCCAGTTGAGACAGGTTTTATCACCCTTTTCATACCAAACAAGTGATAGGGCTTTAAAGTTCATGAGAAGGAAAAACTTATCACATCCCAAACATACAGGTCTTCTAAATTGGATTTTACTAATCTATCTGGTGTTATAATTCAAGCAGTCCAGAAATAGATTCGTAGGGGTAGGGTTTCAGAGTCTTAATAGACTCTGGGAAACTAGTTTGATGAAACAGAGAACCTTTCAAATCATCTTCCTATCTCATCCAGAAAATATAGGGGATTATCTCCATACACTGCTTAATTCAGTTTCCTGAAGCTCAGGAAGGGACTTGATTCTCCAGTCTCCACACCAACCTAAGTCTGAATAAGTCCGCTACAAATACCTAAACTATAAGAGTATAAAACTAAAGTAAAAACTATCAGAACCCCATTGTTGCGAGTGAATCTTAAATCTCAGGTTTTCTCTAAAGAGAGAATACAACAACACTTGAAAAGATATTATTGAAAACAGGAAAATGGGGGATTTTCAATAGGGACATTTATCTCCTACTTTTTGTGTGTGAACAATATGAGTGTGCTTATTATCATCCACGAACCCTACATATCTCAAAAGCAGACCACCTTTTGTTGAAAGCAATCAACATTTCATTGTTCCTTACAGTCATCGTTGTTGCAGAAAATACAGTATCTGCTTTAACAGTTTAACTTAAGCTAACTCAAATGAATCTCAGGATTCACTAAAAGTATAAAATTATTTGATCATATAATGGCCATCATATTTATGACAAATCCCAGGAGTTTTAAAAAAAAAAAAAAACTTTGTAAAAACGGTTGTCTACCTTCTCTGTATTCAAACAGTTTAAATTTCCAACAGTAAGATTTTATTATCTGCATTGATAACGGACATCTTCATCTGCATGATGGATGTAATCAGGAACAGCTAAAACACCTCATCAACTCTTACCTTAAAACAAGGAGTCTTCACTTTATTACCCACACTCATAGCGCTCATGAACTCCATCAATGAGAGCGTAAAAATAGACGACGGTGTAACATATGCATAATGGTTCAGACTGAGAGCAAAGATGGGAAAGCATTTCTCATGCCAGAAAAGCACATGAGAGTGTGCAAGAGCATGTGTACATAGGCTGAGATTCGATTAATCAAAATATCCACACATTAGTCACTGTCATCAGTCACCAACCACTGTTTTTTGATTTATTATACTGATTTATTTTTCTTAACTCTGAGAGCATCTGCAGCTTACACACACACTGACGCCAGCAGAACTCATGCATAACTTTGTTCCCTGTACATTACATCCAGGACTGCTTGCTGCTGTGATAGACACTCAAAAAAAGCCTCCGAAAATTCTTGCTCCATTAAACTCACTATTTCTTCAATTAATAAAATTTTGTAACACCACCATACTTTCCCCTGCAATCAGTGTTCACAAGTACATTACTTTCTGAACAGCAAGAAAAAGGAAAATCTGGGAGGAATCCACACTCCAGAAGGCAAGAAAATAAAGTGGGAAGTTGTCTAGTAGATGACTTCTATGATACTGTTCCTAGTAATCTCTCTCGATTTAAAGGATTGCCTGTCAGAAAGTAGGCTAGGACAACCTTCTTCTTAAATGGGTGACTCTGGAGCTAGAAACATGAATGCTAAATGGTCAATGTGGAAGAACGGCACTTTGGGATAAGAGGGTAAACTCTCATTTCATTTTTGGGGACCAAAAATACCTCACTGAAATATATAACTATGTTGCAGTGTGACATTTGGAACTGTCAGGAAACACTAATCTAACTTTGATTTTTTGGTTTTTACATCAGACTTTATAGTTTACAAATGAATAGTTATAGTTCTTTCAAACAGAAATTTGTTTTTATTTATACCTCAATGCAATGACAATCTGGTACAGCACTATTATTTCCCAATGCTTTGAAAATCAAAGTTAATATTTGCTAGTAATTGTGATAGAACCAATAATAAAAGCCTATCTTCCACATTCACAGATCCACTGAATTCCCATTGGTGGGAAGGAACCTCAAGGATCATCTGATCCAAACTTTCTGGGCAAAACCTCTGTCCAGGCAAAAGCAAGACAAGACAAGGCGGCCCAGCGCCCAGTCCAGCTGAAGTTTGAAGGTGTCCAATGCTGGGGAGTCCACCGCTTCCCTTGGGAGATTATTCCCATGGCTGACTGTACTCACTGTGAAACATTTTCCTCTGATGTCCTGTGCGTAAGAATGAGGCAAGACCAAAAAGTGCATATTAATTCCAAGTCTCACATTACCCAAAACTCTCTACAAAACATTAAGACCAAGCAGATAATTTACTTATTGCTCAGACATGTAAACCTGTTTTCCTTATATTTGGCAGTGTATCTGGGGTTAAAAAGAAAAACTCTGCCCATGGTTCTCTTTTCCAAATATGTATTTGCTAAGTCTGGGGTTTTCTGATGTTGTCCCCTTCACACATATAAAGATAACATTAAAGATCTATTCCCTCTTTTTAGTACCAATGTTTATTGAAAAGGTGGAATGTTGGAAAGGCAAAAATGTCATGGTGTGGTTCTTTGCCAAGGAAATCATAAATTGGAACCAATATTTTGTCAGATGAAAGCAATTCCAGGAAAAAAAATGAAAGAAAGTCCTTATCTGGGCTTTGCATTCAGAGCTGAAAATAAAAACCTTCACAAAACAAAAACAAAGAGTAAAAACTCTGAGAGAATGAGAAAAGCAGATTTTGTTATGCCTTTAACCCAGTAAAATAACAAAATCCTGTGCAAAGAGATTGTGAATTGATACTAGCCTGAGCTGTAGTGTTTCATCTGCCTTTTGTACTCGCTTGGCAACTGCAAGGCAATAGAGCCTCCACACTCCGAGTTTTGCTCTCATCTGCGACACCAACCCTTTTATCAGTGAACTTGCTTTGGAAATCAGTTTTCTCAGCTTTAAATAATAAGTTTCACAGTACCACTTAGAAGAGCATGGTCAGGTGTAATTTCTTTTAAGAACTGTCTGAAAACCTTCCATTAAGCGTGATTATACTTCCGCAATTATTTTAATTTTAAGGGTTTATAGTTCCTTATCCCCAGCTCATAGATATCTTTTCCAGAAGAGGCCAGCAATTTTCTGTAAGTTATCATTCCGGGTTCCTTGAATTCTTAAACGCAGGCAGTCTAAGAGCTGCTAACCTTGGAGAATGGCCCTGAAAACACACAGTACCCCAAATTATATTTACAACCCCAGCACGCGACTGCTACTTGAGGACACTTAAATCAGAACAAATGAAAGCTCAGCTGAACAACTGAATAACTTAAAATGTGCCATCACTCCACACTTAGATAGTGTGGAGAACCCAGGTTAACCCAGTTAACTTTACGTCATGACATACCCAATAGTAAGTCCCCTGTTGTAAGAATTAAGTTTTGACAACTGATGATTTGAGTGAATACACACAACATGTTACATATTCCATGTTTGCCAATTATTCGTTTTCTTCAGTCTGTCTTTCCAGCAATGTTAATTAAAAAAAAAAAAAAACCAAGAAACTGAAAGGCTCTCTTAAAAAGAATAATTCATCACATTCAGCAAATAATTTCTTTGAAAGGATTTCTCTGAACATTCCCTCAAAATAATTGCAGCTCATTTCAGTCCGGTATCACAAAAATAGAATTGCACAAGGACACATTTCCCTGTTAAATATAACATTTATGTTTATGGGTCTGTACTCTTAAATGGCTGATTGCTCACTCATATATTGTCCTCTGTGCTGCACTTCTCACAGATGAGGTGGCCCTCTTCTGACCCTCGCCGGGGTCAGAAGTTTTTGGCCATTTTTCTCCGTGAGAATGAGAAGCAGTCACACTATGGAACAAGGCAGTGTGAAGAACAGCCATCTAACCTGCAATGATGTTATTATTCTACAACCATACATCTGCTTTTTATTTTTGTGACTACCAGATTTGCAGCTGTTCATGGTCTGAGACATTCATGATGTAAAAGAAAAGAGCTCACTGCTGTGGGACCACACACCCACATTGGAAATCATACTATAGTGGGATGGGTTAGGTTGGAAGGCGCCTTTAACAGCCACCTTGTCCAACCCTTTGCAGTGAGCAGGGACATCTTCACTAAATCAGGTTGCTCAGAGCCCCATCAAGCCTGATTTTGAATGTCTCTAGGGATGGGACTTCCACCACCTCTTTGGGCAACCTGTGCCAGTGATCCACCACCCTCAGAGTGAAGTTTTTTTTTCCTAATATCCAACGTAAATCTCCCCTTTTCCTAGTTTAAAACCGTCATCCATCATCCTATTGCTACACGTGCTCATGAATAGTTCTTCCCCAGCTTTTCTGTAGGCACCTTTTGGTACTGGAAGGCTGCTATAAGATCCCCCCAAAGCCTTCTACTCTCCAAGCTGAACAAACCAACTCTGTCAGCCTGTCTTCATGGGAGAGGTGAATGTAGTGTGCCAGGTGGCACCTCATCTTGACATTTCATCCTCAATCTTGGCATGCCATCCAATGTACCAGAGTAGCCCTTTGGGAGACTCATTTCAGCAAATTTAACTCACGTATTTATTTTCCTTAGGTTCTGCACCTATCACAGGTTCCTGCTTTAAACATGGAATTCATAAATCTTGAGTGAAATCAATCTATCAGTTGCCATAGCTGCATAGTTGGCAGTGCAATTAGTGAGGCAATTTGTCTATAAAAGACATTTTTGAGTGTTTTCTAGCATCCTGACTAATAGGAAAGGGCAGCCTGTTAACCAGCAATAGCAGAAGCTGAAACTTTTATTTACAGAAGGCCCCAGAAAAATATGAGCTATTCACAAAAATCAGAGCTCACCCTTGATCTTGTGCATCATTAAAGACGTGCTTAAGCTCTAGCTTAATGGCTGGCCTAGACATAAGTGCTCGCTCATTTTGGTAGGCTCAGCATCACAGATGTATGGGACAAGGAACATCACGCCTGCGCGCCTAGACAGTTGGCAGCACAGAACAATTTGGTTGCTTTTATTTCCTCCTGCACATTAAGGGTCTCGTTGGTTCTGCATTTATCCAGAGACAACATAAAGTACTAAATGAGTTGCACTACACTACCCATTCTTACACATGAAAATAGACATTTTGTTAAACCCTTAGTACCTGAGTTACAAACTCGCCTATCTAGCCTGGGTAAAGGTTCTTTTGTTCAAAACTTCATGATTTTTTAAAAAAATAGATTACTAAGGTGCAAGGTTCTTGTGTAGGTTTCCCAGCTGAGCTGAAATAACATTTTATCAATTGTAGAGAGCCACTTCCATCTTCTTGATTTTTAGTACATGTATAACCCTTTTTTCCATCATGTTTGATAATTTAATAAGGAACAGTATGCTTGCACTACACTTAAGCATATATTAAATGCTTTATAAATGCAGTCAAAACTGTTTTAAAGATGGCAGGGTGGCCAAATGACTACAATAATCTCATCTGCTGACTGATTTGGATTCCAAGCTGCTTTTACCGCAAGAGAACGAAGTGCCATTACATCTGGGAATATATTTTCTCTGGCAATGTTTTGTTATATCTGATGAAAGACAGCGAATTGGGATATTTTTCTTAACTTCAAAAACGTCACTTTTGCTAACAAAAACACCATAAGAACTCCCAATTAATTTTTCCAAATATAGTCAGCGTATTACAAGGTAGTTCTATCTGTGTATAAGCAATGATGATAGTAACCAGTGGGGAAGGTCATTAGGAAGCCTTCCTGGGAATACTTACCAGCCAGATATCCAACATTTTGGGGTTTGGAGCCAGGATAACAAGGCTGATAGGATAGTAGATCATGGACTATAGATTATTTACTCAGCATGGGATTGCTGGCTTCAGCAAATAGAAGGAAAGGGGAAAGAGTTTGAGTTCCAGTTAAAATATAGTTTGAAAAGTAGGCCAAAAAGATGAATCTAACAAAAAAGCAGAACGTGCTGCTGAGTGTATGGTGAAAGCTTTTAAGGGAGTATAGTTACGAGATCTAAAGTCTTTTGAAAAGCAAAAGGTACCAAACATTGTTCCACATATTTATTTCACCACTTGACACAGCTCAGAGGCATTTAATGTGCATTCTTCCACAAAGGCAACAATCTTCACAAACTTCACATTCAAGAGTCAAGACATTTTCGCACTGCAAGTGGGAAATGCAAGGTTTTGAACACAACAGCAGCAGAACAATTAAGCACACAGGATTCTAAATTAGGAAATATGGAGATAAAGGAGAAAGAAAACATTGGTTTTCAAGAGACAAGGAAAGACAAGCCTTTATTTCTAGGTGTCTTTGTCTTTATGAGTATAAAGGATGCCCAGTCAATTCATTTATAATATGCATATGATAATTTGGGTAGTACTTTGTGATGTTTGTGAGACGAGCTGTAAATTATTAAGATACTAAATGATCAACTTCTTGCTCCAATTTTACAATCTGAAAGATATTTTTTACCTTTTTCTTTAAAATGTGGCTAACTAAACACAGCTGATAGTGATATTTTTTAAAACAGTGTATTTGTCATTTCATAGCATGCTTTGAGTTTATTTTTTTACCTCATCCATCCCCCCCCTCCCCCACCGCCTTGATTCTGAGCTGATGTTTATAAAAGTCTTTCAGGCAAGAAGAAATTGAGTGACTGTGGAGGAAACAGAGAAACTGTCTATACATAGAGGGAAATGGACCATGTTTTTATAAAGCTTCTGTGGTACACTGATGAAAAGTGCTGTATAAAAGGTAGGTATTATAATTATTACAGAGAGCTGTCAAAGGCACAAATTAAACCAATCAAAAACAGTAGAAATTTTTTTCATTAACTCTTTTCAATTATAGTAATCTTAGTTGTTACTTATAATTATGCTCAGTAACAGACAGCACTGATATTTTAAAGTTGATTGTGTCCCTTTAAATAAATCCCATCATGTGTCTAAATCAACACATGGCAGAAAGCTGAAACAGGTATTTAAAACCCCATGTGCCCTGCAAGATTCTGTGTTTGTGAGCTTTTTGGTCATGATCTCTGTTCCAGATTTTCTTGGTAGAGATATAAAAGATATTCACTAACTCACTGCAGTACTTTTTACTATATGCACATCTTATCTTTCCCTGGATTATTCTAATTTTTGCATTTCTAAAGGTCAAAACTGTACCTCCGATACAATAGAATCCTCACACTATTCACCAAATGGATTGTGTTAAAAAGAATATGTTTTTATAGATATAGATGATATAGATATATACACAAATATATATGACTATATACATATACACAAATATTAAGCAGAGAGAATGAGGTGAAGACCAAAACCAAAGTGGGGATTGGATTCATGAGGCTCCTTGTAGAAATGAATATGCTTACCCAAGATAAATAAATGGAGATTTTATGCCAGAATATCTTTCAGCACTAATTTAAATACCAGACAGTATGTGTCACGATGTGGGGAAGAAAGGTCAGACGATATGCTAGAGGGTGACTGAAACAAAAAGGGAAAGCCAACTAAAATGTTAATACAAAAGAGATCAAAGTTATCACACAGCAGTCGAAAATAAGATAGGCACACCCAAGCTCCGTGTTTTGAATCACAGACCTGTCTACGGACTCCACCAGGGGTGCAAAGTCACACTATCTTTATGGTCTCATATCTTATAACATCGCTTTCATCTGGCATCAGAAAGTAAATTAGAAATGTTTTTCCCTTCTGCCATAATTTCCTGTCTTTTTGCACAAAACCATGACATCGCTTGGAATCAGAGCACACATCCTCTTAGTTTAAATGCTTTCTCCTCTTGGCTACAGCTCCATATTTTAGTATTCTTCCCTGTTTGGCCTCTGATTTCCTAACACAGCATTTAAATTCCATGGATGGCTGTGTCACTCCACCTCTCAGGAGCCACACTGATTGTATCTTCTCATTATAATTGTATACAATTCTTGATAAACTAATCTAACAAAAAGGATGACAAAAGATGTCAAGGAAACTTGCCTATGCAATTACAGCTACAGCTGCAAGCTGGGAAGCATCTGTTTAAAAGCACTGATACTCTATTTTACTTCTTCGCTTGAGAATATGACTGTCTGTTGCCTAATAACATCCCTTGTACACCAGGAAACAGAGGCAGGAACAACCATCCGATAAAGCCACAGTTGGACTTTGGTTCTTGGCTCTGTTTGGAAATTGTGGAGACCCGCTCTAGAAGTGTGACCCTGCAGAGACACTTGTACTCAGATAAGAGTGACCCCAAAATTCATTGAAGGCTAAAGAATTGCACTATTGTTAGCTATTGTGTGTCAGTGATAGTATAGACAAGCCTTTACTAGGGAGGAAGACAGTCCTAAACCTTGTAAGGAAGAAATAAAGGAGCTGGTCCTCACAGATTTCTTGTTACGGCTTTTATCTGGGGTTGTATTCTGCATCTCACCTCACTCATTTCCCACCCTCCTCTTTTTTTAAGAGGTCATAAAGTGGTTCTCTGGATTTTGATGCACATCACCACACCACTTAAATTCTCAAAGCCATGCTCTGCTAATCCTCTCTTAATCTGCTTCTGGAAATGACCACATTCTGACAGAAGAACGCATAACATGTTTCTCCAGGCCCATTCTTCTTTCATCCTCATTAGTAGTTTCCCATATCCACAGTGTCATTCAGAAATTAAGAACTCAAGACAGGTAGGAGCACAAGTGTGCAAAGAGCACCGTCGTCCAGTTTTCCCATGGCCAGTGACAGCTGTACGCATAAAGAGTTCCCTGTTGCATTGCTTTTTCATTTTTCTTCTCATTTACATAATAAAGTGTAGGGGAAATCAGCCAAAGATTGGTAGTATTATTAACATTTTATGCAAGTTATATTGGAGAAAATGTCTTATATGTCAAATGTCCCTAAATGTCTTATTCACAGGTTAGAGGATGTGAGAAGATACTTCTGGAACAAACAACTGAGTCCTATGATGCTGCAATTTCATTTAAGCAAATGAAACATTACATTCTTAATCAATGGATCAGGTTTTTAGCTCTGACAGTTCAAGTAAACATACCTGTAATGCCTATGATACTAGAGCTCATGGCACAAACAAAAGCCCCCAGACCAACAAAACTTCTGCTGCCCAGGCAAGGATCCTGAGAAGTTGCTGCCATCCATGGTGTAGATCTGCCAGCAGCTCTGGAGCAGTCTGGGAAGCTTTGCATTCCACACCATGTGTTGGAGACACAAGGGGTATCTGCGATTGGAAGAGAGCTCAGCACACCGAGGTGAGTTCAGGAGAACTTTTCTTCAGTTCAGCCTCCATCTGGTTGTGTCCCCTCTTTCAGCAAGCCTCCCCTTTTATCATACATCTCGTGAGAGAGCTCGCTGCATAACCACCTGTCCTTGTCTTCATTAAGCAGGACTGTTTTTCAGAAGCCAATTAAATTCTCAAAATATCTCTTTTGGTTCTCATACTCCAGCTCCTATCTGTGACCTTCGGATTTGCACACTCATCAAAACACACACGCCTTGCCAAGAGCATGGGCTTTCCTATCTAAGTCCCAGTTATTCACATGTTGATGCAGGTAAGCTGAGAAGTTCCCACAACCACAGAGAGGCATTTCATCAAAGCAACAGTTGCTATCACACCAAGGACATAACCTTTTCCTATGGGTGCAACACTCCTCCTCACTAACTGCTTTAGGCTGTCCCCTGTGGCTCTTTGCTTTGTAACAAGGTGGTTACCCTAGAAACCTCCACAGTGAATTGCAGAGACAGTTGCACCTTTTTCAAGAGAAAATTAATTATTATGGAAAACTGCTGGAAAATCAGTCATCACAAAAATGACTTGTTCACCCTCATCCCAGTGGGCATGTTGGGATCTAGTGAAAAGGAGTTCAGAGCTCTACAGGAGACCTTCATGTACTGTGAGTATTCTCAGAAGTGAAAGGCATTACTCCAGGAGAAAAGCTAAGGCAATCAAGTACTCGACTCTGCAGTGCAGACAGACCCACACATACCTAATGATTCCTAAATTATCAAGCAATTAATTAATGTCCTTTACCTATCTCACCAATCTCTACTTACTTCATTAACTGTTATTCCAACACCCAAGTGCTGACCCTTTCATTCATAGAAACATCTGTGCTTAACTTCCCTTTGTTGCTTGTGGATATGAAGGGTTAGTTGCCATTCATTTAATTGTTCCCCATTAAGGAACTTCAGGAATCTCTCATACAAATGATTGAGTAACAAGTAGGCTGAAGCACGAAACAATGGTGTACCAGCCACTCTATTAATGTTATGGATGTGGATGCTTTTAATCCACTGAAACAGTGGATTGCTGCAAGGTCAAAGAAAGCAGCTCCTCACTAATCCCCCTGTACAGACCAAGTGATCCTAGTAAAACCATACCGCTTCAGGGCAGCTCCATGCTGCTTCTCTTGTGGATGCTGAAGTCCCACCTGGCAAAATATAAACCAAATAAAACAGTCTGCAAAACCGTTGCTTTTACAATCGGATTTAATCAAACAAATACAGCAGAAGGGGTATTCAGAGGTGGGCAGGAATATTAATACAACATTTGACCAGGATGGAAAAGCCATCATCAAACGTTTAGGAAAGGAATAAAACAAGAGGAGTATTAACATTATTAACATTTCAATATATTTCAATATAAGCTAAAGATGCAATGATGGGAGCTTGTTTTTAATAATAAATACTACTTGGAAACAATTATGAGTAGTCCAGACTTGCACTGTAAAAATTAGCACAGATCCATTTGCAAAGAACAAGACAAAAAATGTGACAATTGAAGAGGGTAAGACAGAGTGCCTGGAAGCTGAGTGTCCAAGCAGCATGACTCACGACACAAACTCCAGCTCTGACACATCTCAAGCCAGGAAATCACTCTAATTGGGGACATTGATTGCAATCAGTAAAGTGGCTACTGTACATAATAGCTGCTCTTCTGTGCAGTACTTTCTGTGATGTACTTGGCTGATGCAAGCCAATTTATAGGCTGCTAGGTACTGATCCCCAAAAAGGCAGCAGTCTCACCACATTCCCCCTCTGAAACAAGCTTTTACTGTCTCCCTTTGTTTCGACCCTGTTTGTAAGACCTATCTTATCACTTCACTGTGCTCTTGGACCCTGGCATACCCCAATATCACTTAGATGGCAATCTCAAGATGCAACACGAGGCTGAGGCAAAGAGCAGTGAATGAGTGGAAGGAAGCCACCGAACCAAGAGTTGGGGGAACCAAGCAGAGAAGGTGGGTAGCACAATCTGTAAAGGTCTATTTTAGGCATCTGAGTCTCCAAAATATCTGTCAGTGTTAACAGGAATGGCAAAAGAAATTACATGATTTCTGCTTTACTTTCTCTAGTGTTATGCTCAGTGTTTGACATGCATATAGCTATATATAAAATATAATAGATGGCTGTATCTAATATACCAAAATCAGGCTCTTAACATTAATAGTAACAAAGTAGAAATTATAGTAAACTGAAAATGAGCCCTTCTAACAGAGGAAAGGGGAAATGGCATCTCAGAAAAGATGCTCTCAGAAAGGCATACACAGCCTTGTAGGTTCTTTTGTAGTATATAGCCTTGTATCTCTCAGATTGGAGATGTTTCCTAAATGCATATGTCTTCAGGCCAGAATGGACTATTATCATCACCTGTCGCCTTAGCCTCCTTTATTGCATAAGCCATAGAATTTCACCAACTCCTACATCGTGACAGAACTCATTGATTTAAGGCATATGTTATATTTAACAACATCAGGGGAAAAAAGAAAACAAAAAGTTGTTCTTGGTGCAGTGTTCTTGGAACTATTCATAATTCCTACCTGGAATACAGTATCCAGCTCTGTAGCCCTCAGTACAAGAAAGATATTGACCTGTTGGAGCATGTCCAGATGAGGGCCACAAAAATGATCCAATGGCTGGAGCACCTCTCCTATGAAGACAGGCTGACAGAGTTGGGCTGGTTCAGCCTGGAGAAGAGAAGGTTCCAGGGAAACCCCATAACGGCCTTCCAGTATCTGAAAGGTGCCTATAAGAAAGCAGGGGAAGAAATGTTCATGAGCACGTGTAGCAACAGGATGAGGGATGATGGTTTTAAACTAGAAAAAGGGGAAATTTATGTTGGATATTAGGAAAACATTCACTCTGAGGGTCATGAATCACTGGCACAGGTTGCCCAAAGAGGTGGTGGAGGCCCCATCCCTGGAGACATTCAAGGTGAGGCTTGATGGGGTTCTGAGCAACCTGAGCTAGTGAAGATGTCCCTGCTCACTTCAGGGGGGTTGGACTAGATGACTTTGAAAGTCCCTTCCAACCAACACATTTTGTGATTCTATGATTTTGTGATTCAATGATAATGCGAGCAGGTAGACTCGGTTTCTAACATGTGCCTCAGAGGATTTTCAGAGAATGTACTTATCAGCAGACAAGTTGTTTACAGTAGCCTGTTTTTTTAAGTTCATTTTGCATAGCCCATGGCAGCCTAGCACAGTGACCTCAACCTATTCTGATTGCCACCAAGGCTCGGCAGAGTTGTAGTATCTATATCACAAAAAGTTTTTATGTGAGACTAGAGAAAGACCTCTTGAGACAACAAAATGAAGTTACCGAACCAGAGCAGAAGGGATGAGTGTTTGCTCTGGGAAGTAATTGATTGTTCAGTTTGCTAAGGACCAGATCTGGCACTCCCACGACATTGCTAACTCATTCCAATTTCTTAATGATTCAGTGAGACCCAAGGCATGGTCATTTCTGTGTCTCTTCCTATCCTAGTCTTCCTCACCTCAAACTCCGCAGCCGAGCACACAGTGCCCTGCTCCATCAGAGCTGGGATCGCCGCGGCTCGGCTGGGTGAAAGCAGCCTCTCTGCTGCAGGCTGTGCTCTGCACCGTGGAGTCTGGCCAGCTGCAGCATCCAGCAGGTTGTCCTCAAAGGCTCACTCAGAGTTCAAACCCTCGATAGCAGGATCTGAACCTACACATCTCACACAGCTATGGCAAGGGTCCCCAGACAGTAACCTTCCAGCTGCTGGCAGGGGATGGGAAGGCACAAGTCACAAGTCATTCTCTTTAGTTTGGGGGATTCAAGAAGAAAGGGGAAGAAGAGTGAGCCAGCCCTCTCTGTGACACACTTCTGTCCCTCCACTTGTACCACATTCGTGCTTTTTCACTTTGCCCCATCATCACTCAACTCTTCTTGGTAGCAAAGACTGGCAGCTAAAATAATACTGCTTTGATACACATCACGAATCTGCCGCATGCAGCTCCTTTATGGCAACATTCCTCTCCATGGCTCTCTCCTTACTGGAGTGTATTTTGATTTGGCAAGAGAAAAGGCAGCCTGGCAGAGTTCTGCCACAGCTAACGCTTGTGACTTTACCAAGTAAGCGCTTCTTGAGAGATCTTTCTTGCCTACAGAACCTGCAGGTTTTTGTGACAAGGTGCTAAAAGTGTAACTAGTGGCAGACTGCTTAAATTATCCCCAAGGACTTTAGCATTGTAAAGCCTGAAGGAAAAAAAAAAAAAAAAAAAAAAAATACTTCCAGACTTCAAACAGAAAGAATGAAAAGAAGGAGAAAAAAAAAAGCCTATGAGGTGAAATTATATATACTACAAAGAATTGAGACTCTTTGTCTTCCATTTGCCACAGCTGAAAAAAAAGTGCAATTCATTACAACATAGGAATAAGTGTATTTACAAAAGTGCTCAAGAACAGGCTTACTCTAGCTGTTCAGTTCAATGTGAGGCTTGTTTTGAAATAATCTTTTAGCAGCATTAGGAAGGACAAGAGTTACCATCTGAATGCCTGTATTATAATTACAAGAAAGAAAGCACATCACTCTTAAGCTGAAGTGTAGCAGGCACTTCATAAGGCACGCTTCCTTCGGTGTGAACACATGGATGTCCTGTCACTGCAAGTGACTAATTCAGTAAGTACAAATGCAATACTAATTTTTTTAAATTCAGAAGTATCTTTGTCCTTTTTTTTCATCTCTAATTTCTTCTTTCACCTTTTCCTTAATAAAAAGCAATCTGCTGGTTAAAATAAAACCAAACACACTTATTCTAGATGTAGGTATCCTCCCATAACCTTCCATTACAGAAAATTTCTCCAGATTCATTTGACAACTGCAATTAAATCTGCAGTTGTAAATACAATTAGCACTATACAGTACCCTGTTAAAGCACACTAAGTTATCAGATACTGATTATGCTTGTGTTGCTTTCAGTATATCCCTCAGGAAAAAACCCCAACATATAATCAACCAGGAAAAATAATCATCTCAAATCAAAGGACTGGATATGGAACATTAATGTATTTGGGTTTTAAAGATATTGGCAACAGAGGCACTTACCCAGCATTTTGGTATATTTGGAATTATGAGAGTAACACCGAATTTTTAACATACTCATGCTCTTTAGATTCATAATATAGTTTGAAAAGTATAGCAGTGCATTCATGGAAGGGAGAACTGCCAGGCCACCAGTTTTTATGAGGTACCACAGTACATTATTCTTTTCAAAGAAGAATTCTTACACGATAAATTTCTTTTAGAATACAATAATATCTAAAAAAAATGTATACACACACACAATTATAAGGAATTCATGTAATCTGTACTATGAATGAGATTTTTCTATGAAGAATTGTTGCCATCAGTTGTCTACTCAACTAACATGTGTTTATTCTAACCATGTTATTGTTCCTCATTGAAAACAGCAAGGCAACTGGGTGGGATTTTTCAGAAACACCTGATCATTCTAGGTACTCCAATTTTTCAGATATTCACAGGAGACAGAGGATGGGTTTAGTTTTTTTCTTAATTGTTGTTGTTGTTGTTTTTTGTTGTTTTTAAAGGCATGTCTTGAAGCCTGGCTGGATAGGTGTTTCAGACTCCAGTGTTAATAACCACTTGGGGAAAAGCTCTGCTTTTATAGTCACACACTATAAATGGAGTTGGTGCTCCACTGCTTGTGTTTCATGCCCATCGAGGGGAGCGGGAGTAACTACATTAGGGGTTTTTAGAGTGTGCCCATGAGTTACAAGCAAGCAAACAAGATGCAATAGGGAAAGGTAATACAGAGCATGCATTAAAATCTGATTAAATTAAGTAAGTATATTTTGTTGTCAATGGGCACTGATTGTCTTTCCCCTCCTGTAAAATGAGTATTGGGATGTCAGACTGAAGCATAACCCACTGGATATGAGATGCCTTTTCAGAGAAATAAGCATCCAGCTGATTTCGCTGTGTCTTTGCCTCTGCAGAGTTGTCAGGGAAACATGTTTCCAAGAGGAAGACAGCCAGTTCCTTCCACAGATGTTCTGCACTTAGCAGACCTATGACCTAAGCATCTCTGAGTACTGTCAGGAGTTTTTGCCTCATCTTTTGCTGAGCTCCTGCCTGTTCACTCCAGAGCACGAGGCACCAGCATGCCATCCAGATGAGCCTGATCAGCAGGACTCTGCGGGTCAGAGAGCTCTGCAGTGTGCGGAGACGGGCAGGTTCCCTTGGAGAGCAGCGCCCCGCGCCCTTCAGAGCACCACAATGAGGAGGGCGGAACGCCATCCGCTCAAGCCTCTTGTCCACAAGGAACTGTTGTGTCTACACCAGTGACATACTAGTTGGGAACCAGTGCAGACGGTATTCAAAAATCACAGACTTTGAATCATGAAGAGGACCTCTCAGTTCTCAGCTTCCTTAGCACCAAATTCTTTGCTTGTCCTATGTCATAGAGTAAAAAAAAACCCAAAATTATTTGTGCTGGGAGCCAAGCCTGCAGACTGAAAAAAAAAAAAGTAGATTTATTGTCAGACCCCCAACAAGGCATAGTCTAAGGTGGCTCAGCTATGTTAACATCCATCTTATTTTACCTGGGATAATGCTCCCTTACTGTATTACCTATGGCTATTGCACTATAGAAAGTAATGCTAAAATGAATCAAAATAGTAAAGATGACAATAGAACCCTGTACAAATAAATATTGTGATAACTGAGAATAAAAAAGGGGAGAGGATGTCCAAAGGAAAAAAAAAAAAGATACTTTTTTTTAACTAGCCTGTTTCTTTTTGACTGAATTCAGATAATTTAATGCCTTGGCATACTGGCAAAATATTTCTACACACTCTATGAAAGCTGACAGCAGAAACTTTGGAAATACCTCCTACGCATGAAACAAACCCTAGATTGGAATGAGAAGTCCAAAAGAGGAATGTTTTAAGACATGTGTACAGAAGAGTCTCAAAAGTTGGAACGATGGGTGTGTGTGTGAAAAGGGAACAATTAGGTAGTGAGTTAGTTCAAAATTTGACAAAAGACAGAAGTATTGTGAGGTTGATGAAGAGTTTAAAGAAAAGAGCAACTATGAATAACAACAGAGAACCAAATCCTGCTTAGTAAAGTTCAATATCAAGATGGAGGAAAACTCCACAAAAAAAAAAAATCCCAGAATAATTTAGTCTAAATTAGTATATTCCCACTCTGCTCCTACTGATGGGAGCAGGTTAGGATTTGACATGAGTAATTCAAGGCACCAATGTTATAAGAGAGGAAAAATCAGTTTCACAAAAGGAAAACAAATATTAATAGACAAGTAACAAGACACAACAATATAAAATACATATTAAAATGTTGTTAAAAGGGAAAACTCCTACAAGCAATGTAGATTTCAGGTAGCTACCCAAACCATGAACAGCTTCAGGCAGAAAGGAAATTCAAGCACAACAAACTGGGATAAACTACAGAAAAGAGTAGTGAACACACAGCAAAACAAACAAACAAACAAACAAACAAACAAAAAACCCAGAACAAAAAAACAGGAAAGAGGAAATTAGGGAAGGAGAAATGTAAGTCTGTATTTTGAAAAGCACAGATATGCTTAGGGATGTACAGGGAAAGTGAAGGAGTAGGTAATAGTAATCACCAACAATTTGTGTTTGTAAGTAGGACAGTGGGCACACATAGTCAGACATGAAGAGTCTACAACTGAATCAGAGTAAATCTCGGAAGGACATGGAAAACGGGGGAGTGGACGGGGTATAGCAATAGAATGAAAGTGTGCAGAGGGGAAATGGAGACTGCGAAATAATGAACACATGCTCAGCTGCGCTGTGGCTCTTCCCATAGCAGATGAACTTTTAGAGAACATGAACTGATGAGCAAGCAAGCACAAAATTAGCTGAGAATTTTAAAAAAATTTAAAAGATTAAAGGATTACAGAATTAAGTTTGCATACAAGACTCAAGGGAAAAATCAGAAGACAAGAATGAAAGTTAAATTGCACAAGAGGTTAAAATGTACAATAAAAGATTTTTAGAAATTGAAGAAGAAACCACTAAAGGTAATTATAACAAACTAAAAGTGTTTATCCAGTCCAGCTTTGCTTTGTCATCAACGGATGTTGAAATCAATGAGATCAATGGGTTCAGCTGAAGCATTTGAGTCATTCTTATCCTCTAATAATAGATGAAAGCTGTTTTAAACTGTGGGCAAGATGATTGGTGTAATGCCTGAAAGCAACGACACACAAAGAAATGAAATGCTTTCTTTACAATGTGTTTATTTTGTGTATTTGTCAGCACTTGAGAATTATTCACATTGCCGGTTTGCTGAAAGTTTGCCCCTTTTCTTCATCTCTGCAAAACAAAAGCCTGTGCCAATAAAAGTGGTAGCAAAGCTGGAAGAGAAAAGGTAGAAGGAAAGGTGTATAATACCAAAAAGTGTAAATAATTCATGTTAAGAGAAGTTAGCTATGCTGCAAGCACAGGTTACCCTTAAAGCTCAGCTCTGCGGAAGAGACAAATAACATGGCATGACTTCGCATGGTGTAGGAATGTCAAATCCTAGGAAGTCACCAGTCACAACCCAGAGATATTAGCTCTCCTCAAGAGTTAAAATTAAGGTAGTAAATACCTCCATAAGCTGATTAATCAGAAAATGACCAAATTATCTCAGAAGGAACTACACTTGCACTCCATTTCTAACAGACTGTGACTACTGATGTTAATTTTTATAAGATTTGCACACACAACTGAAAAACCCATATCCCGCTTGAAGGAATTGGCATCCTCTTCTTTCTCTCATCCACCCAATCACGCCTTGATTTTTTTCTTAATCATGGCAGGAAATGTTCAGCTTGTGAGTTTTCAAGAATCAAAACCATCTCAGCTTTCTGGTCCCATGGCAGTTTATTCTCAAAGCTATCAATCTAATAGGTTCTGAGTTTTGTTCTTAGGTATGGGTAGGACATAGCAGAATATTTCAAACAATGATTTGGGAGTGAAACCTTTATGTAGAAAGGTTGAGAGGTATAAAGCTTGAGAAAAGACAACATCCGTCAATTTTTTACCAGATCTAGGGTGCAGAGGGAAAACCGTATACAGTCATAGCATACAGCTTAATAGAATTTAAAATATTCTACAACCCACAAAGCCACAGAATCAAATATAAAATGGAGAAAATAGATCCAGCATCAGGCAAGTAATAGAGAATAAGATCATATTTGGAATAATGGGCATTGTTCTGGTCACCTTATTATGGAGGTGGTGAAACCTCATTGGCTGACATCTTATACGAGGTGGTTTTGGATGTCGTCCCGTTTCTTCCATTATTAATTTTGTGCTCCAGGGCAAATGCCAGCAGTGCTCATTTTAGTTTTTACCTCCTGCTGCAACTTCAACTGTCAGAGAGACAGCGGGAGTCAAAAATGAAAGGAGCCACCTTATAGAAATGCTGTGCCACTATGTCATTTTTAAACTGACAGCTTTTTACAGTCCAATTTCTCAGGGAAAGAAAAAAAGGACTTTCATTTTCACCTCCCACTGCTGCTTTGACAGAGAAAGACATTCACCCAGGTTTGAATGCTGGTGGGAGGCAAAAATGTAAAACTGCGGCGGAGTGTTTGTAAGTGGGCTTTGACTACCCCGTAGAAGGATAAGCTGATTTGGGACAAGTTGAACTCTCACCTTTGCTTACCAGGTGGCAAATAGGAAAAAAAATGTGTCCACCTGCCCTTAATGCAAGAGACGGGAGACTATTCTGAAGGATATACATGGATATAGAAGAGGAGGAGACAGCTGAGCATTTCAGTTAATCAGAAAAAAAAATGCAAAACCTGCAGTTTTAACAGTCTTTGGTCATGGGCTGTTGAGAAGATTGTTCAATGAGAACTGCCATCAAGGAAGGCAAATATGTCTAAAAGGAGGGATTTAGAAAAAAGATTGCACACTCTCTGTATTAGTTGTACACAGAAAGGAAAATCCTTCCCAATAATGTAAAATAATAAACTAAGGAAAAAATGAATGCTGAAGAACCACACATAATAATTTTTCTACAGTTATTGACAAAATGGATACTAAAGCAAAATATTTATGATGGTGAAAGCAACAGTGATATTAAAGTACATCTGTGAGAACCCTCGAGCATCCTAATCTATCTAGCTTCCATGACATGTATAGTCTTTAGAAAGCTCAGAATCTATATAATAATATAATGTAGCAATAGAATATATAAGTAGAAATAACCTCTACTCACTGCTTGATTCAGTTTTTCATTTTCAAAGTATGTTACATACTCTTCTGAGCTCTGAGTTAAAATTAATTGCAAGTGACAATGTTATTCAGGCTAAAGAAATTAATCTCCTATCATTTAAAACTCTCTATTGTTAATCTTGTATTCCTTGTTTTGGGTCTCTGCTTCTGACAATGTCCATGACCTTGTCAGTCTGGGAAGGGTGCACTTGACTAGAACATGCAAAATGTTTGGCTCTCAAGGGCAAGAATGCTGAGTACCTCCAAGTGCACTGTTTAGTGAGACTATCTAGAAGAGCAGCAAAGCTGTGGTTTCTGGAAAACATGCACTCTTTCCAAGAAGAATAGTATTTACATATACAGGGTGTACACTTACATACAGATATATATTTGTATTTAAAAATATTAAATAGTGTGCATTAAACATGAAAGCTGTACCTGGGTTTTTCTAACGAAAGTCTGGAAACTCAAGCCTTATAATGAATATACATAATTGACTGCAATAATATCTCGAGTTATAAGTAAAAAATGTGGGCTTGAAAGTTACTTTCAAGTCCCCCACACCATTTTCCAAGTTATCAAGCTCTCTCTCCGCTACATTTAATTTACACACACAAACAGAATCACACACAAAATATTAGGAGTTGGAAGGGACCTCATAAGATCATCTAGTCCAACCCGCTGCCTGAGCAGGATCATGTAGATTAAATCACACAGGAACACACCCAGATTGGTCTTGAATATCTTCAGAGAAGGAGACTCCACAGCCTCTCTGGGCAGCCTGTTCCAGTGCTCCATCACCCTCACAGTGCATCCTGACCCACAATTTTCCTACAAAACAAGTGGGCTTGCACACACAGATACCCTTCTGTATAGCTGATTCTGTACTGAGAGGTATTGAAACAATTCTCAGTAAAATTGCCTTGATTGTGTCTAGGTTTATTACTATAAAAAAAAGCACAAAGATATGGACTGGGCAGAAAGGGATGCAAGTGACATCTATAAAAGTGCCCGTGTAGTAAGAAACATTATCAGTTGTTCTTATGAAGAGTCTGTTAATGGAAACACTGAAATAATACTAAGTCATAGACAATAAGAATGGGAACAGTAAAGCACTTTTAAATACATAAAATAAGCAATAATTTAGTGGCTGAAGGGAGCTTCCGATCTGATTGTATAATCACTTCCCATGTCAATAATTTTTTTTATTATTATTATTCTTTAGTCTGCATTGTAATGTAAGTTTCCAACCTCCTGTTTGAGCAGTTTACAGCATTTTTACAACAATTTTACAGCACAATTTGAATCCAGATTCACTGGATGACACCAGTGAGAGGTAAACCATGGAGCACAGATAATGTGTATGCCGTCTTATCTGAAATACCCATAGAGTCTGCTGAGACCATCATTGTACATGGGTGGAGTTTATTTAATAGCTGCACCTAAAGAGGCTATAAACGTCTCCTTTCCATGCTTTCCTGGCTAGCCAGTGCTTCAGAGAAACAGAGAAGCAGGTAGCCAGAGCATAGACAAAGGTAGGGTAGGATCAGGCTTTGAGGAAATGGGGAAGGAAGAAATACTCAGGGTAAATGGAGCAATTGTCTCTAAGATGTGAATCTCAGAGTAAAAAAAAAGCCCAGTTATGTTCAGAGGTAATCGTGTGGAATAATAGAGATTAGTTTCTCCTAAGTAAGAGCCTTAGGGAAGGGAGCGTTTTTTCTAGTGATGGCAGAAGCTGCAGAGAAATTGCCTCAAGACAGGGTTTGGGTTTGGGGTTTGTCTCTTCCTGTGCTTAATCCAAAATTTCCCCAGATTCTCTCTGGATTCCGGGCAGTTTGCTTTGCTGTCCTCCTCATTTACAGTACAATTGGGCGGTTGTCCCACTGCCTTCCAGCGGCTTTTCCCAAGCCAATTTTGAACTTTAGCTGCAGAAGGAGCATACCTGTGAAAGTATCTGCTGAACTAAAGATTCATAGGAGGCAGAAATGAAATTTCATCCATTTTCAAAGAAAATGCCATCAAGCACTAAAAGAATCCAGTGATTCTGAAAAACTTCTGCCACATACCCTGTGAACCTTTTTGGTTCAGAGCTTTAACATTCTGTTTCTTAAACAGGCTGATAAAGCCAGAGGCCAAGTCAAACCAAGTATATGCTGGCTGCATATTGCAAGTAAAGAGGTGGGAGGGGAGGAGGGAGAAAAAACAATGAAAAAAAAGGAAAGAACCTGAAACAATATTGGTTTTGACTTTGCATAGACACCTCCTGATAAGAACTTTAATACAACATATATGAAGCCCAAATTCCTCTCTTATTTGCACTGGTAGCTCGAGGAAATGTTTTGACTGACAGGAAGTCAGTTCATGTTCTGATATACAGCTTTTCATTACTACAGTGTTATATAGGTTCAGCGTGAATCCCCCAGAGCAAATCCCTAGCATATCCCAGCACATTGTTCTTTTCACTCCTGTTGGATAAATCCTAATTGAAATTTTAAGTTTATTTATTTATTTATTTGCTAAATCTTCCTTTCTCTCACTCAAACCTCAAGTGATTTCATTATGATTTCTGTCTTTGATTGACCACTTGACCAGCTCTGGGGTCTCACCTTGTCCACACTGATGCAAATACTCTGATGAATTTACAGGGTCAACTATAGAAGCAGTGAAGATTCACTTTGTTTTGCTTGTAGAATGGGGTTTTTGGCTGGTAAATTATTCAAGTGCAAATATTAAAGATACTGTGTTTTAACTGGTATATTTGTTGAATTATATATATTATGTAGAACTGAAAAGAGCTATATTTATTTCCTATATAAATCCCACGATGAAAATGGCTGAGCAATGAAAGTAATCAGGATAGGGCTGAGACAGCGTTAGAGGTGAACCAACAGCTACAGAGTTCACTTGATAAAGGAATTGCAGACAGTCAGAAAGAGAAAGATTCTGATGGACAGCAGGAAAGTGGATGTCAGGGTGGCCAGCAAAGCTTAATGATGAGAGCTCTTTCCCCCATGCCCTCCAGAAAAACAAACAAATCAACAATGGCAACAATGAAGCAGTAATTATACTCCCGATTTTTACCAAATGGGGAAATCGTGTTTTTCCCTCCAGTCCACCAAGGCACTACTGGAGTGCTCACCATTTAGAAGTGTGTTAGGAACAGCCACAACTGAAAAGAAACTTGGATTGCCATTTCTGTAAGTGGAAGAAAGCTCCAGATGTAAATGATTCCCTGTGTGTCATCAGAGGGAGAATGTTTGGGAATCTTTGCTATGTAGTAAGGAGTTACACAGAAAATCCTCTGTCCCCTCCAGGCTAAAGAGAAGAAGGGTGGAACCCATTTTGAACCTCATGACTGCTCAGCAAAAGGAAAAAAAGTGTCCTTTATTTATATCATTAAACTTCTGACTTGCCCAGAAAAAGTTGTGAAATAATAAATTAACAAAGCAGTATTTTAAAGATCTGCAGTGTTGTTTGGGGTTTTTTCTGATGGAAAGAGAGTAAATAAGAGCACATTTGAAAGTCTCTTCTCATACTGCAGTCTTCCACAACCAAGGGGTACAAAGGTTTGGATAAAGACTAACATTATTACTCTTTCATAATCAGAATTTTTTAAAAAGCTATCTTATTTTCATTTCATGACCACCCTGCTGCTACTATAATTAATAGATATTATTATAATGATATTCTAAGACACAGACCTACCAGTTAAGCAAATCTAAGTATCTCCCAGGAACAGATTATACTGTTGTATGAATTATTGAGATATTTGGATACATTTGAAACAGCAATACCAGAAAGTATTTTATATATATATATATATTCACTCTACTAGTGAAGGCCTTCAGTTAATGCAGAACCCTCTTATTCCAGGCAATAACAGGTACAAGATTCTTCAGTCATAAGTACACATACCTGTAAACAGACACAAATACACGTAGAAACATTCTTGGATGTAGAAGCTTTAAAGCAGAGCACAAAATAACACAGGAAAAGACAACATATCACTACTGTGAGGATGAGGAGCTGCGTGAGGGTTAAATATTAATGCTTTTACCCTTTCAAAATAAGACCCAAAAAATTCTTTAAAAGTACATCTCCATTTACCACCCCTTATTTGGAAAATCTTGCCCATCAGAGAGAGAAGGGAGCCCATACCCAGAGTAGTTAATGTCACTTCTCTAGTATTAAAGGTAATTTCTGAATCTGCCAGGATAACGCACATTGGAGTGGTAAAACTGGGCTGCAATTCTGTTGCATTTAAAGGAAAATTCTACTAGAGTTAGTGGGAAAAAAATCACACTATTGTCACATTGATGAGGAGCTTGTTCATCTTCTTAGAAAAGTCTAGAATGTCCCCAAAATGCTGAATGTCTTCTAAAATAATCTTGAACTTAGGTTTCTTAATTACAGTAAAAAGAACCATGGGATCACCTATCTGTATTTAAAAGAAATATAATTACACAGAGCAGCCAACCTTTATTTACTCTGATTTGAACAATTCACTTGCTGTTAATCAGTATTTTCAAACCTCAATAACAGTCTGAAAAGTAGTTTTGGGGTTTTTTTTGTATCAAAGGGTGTACATAACTTGTGCACTTACTTTCAGTCAGATCTGTAAAGATAAGACATGAAGTAAATTGAGGTAAAGTTCAGTTGCCATCTCTCTCTGCCAAAAAAAATGCCACAGAAGAAGCAAAGTAACACTGTCAGTGTTTCCTGACTTTAACTCAGCCGGGAGGCATCAGTGGTAAGTTTCCACTGATGAGATGCATTTGATGAAAATCTTAAAAGCAATTGAGTAGTCTAAACTGTTGACTTTTATGAATTTGTATTGTGAATTACTCTTTGAAGGCTCTTTACCTGGGAGGCTTTGAACTGCCATTGTTGTGCTAAGCTTCCTATATTTGAAGATAATAAAAATTAACTTTTCAAAGATTCAGTGGTCTGGAAAGTGGGAAGTTGTTTAAAAGGTTTAGCTCCAAGAGTAGAACAACACCCCAAACCCTTAATTACTGGAGGCAATCTTTAATACTTATCATAAGTACCGGTCTATTCATTTGGATTCTTTAAAACAGATAATCTGAGCTCTTTCGTTTGTGGATTAGTTGGACATTTGTTTTCATAGATCAATTTTATGGATGATTTGATATTGCCTTTGAAAGGTGATGAGGCACTGCTGTACTTCATCATCTTTTTAACCCGTTTAACTGCTTTATGCAGTCATTAGAAGCACAAAAGCAAGTACCTTGATGGTGAGCTTATTCCTTTTGTTTTGTGAGGCGTTCCTTGTTGGTAAGATGGTTTTCTTTTTTTTTTTTTTTTTTTTTAATTATTTCTAAACGGGAAGGGCCTGATCCTTCATGTTAATTAATGCCTTTAGCCCCCTTTGAAGCTAAAAGGCAACAAGTTTGTTCTACATACTGCAGAAGATACCCAGCAGGATGAAAATCTTGGCTCAGAGCTATTTTTAAAAGACAGTATGCCTCACAAGTCCCATTCAAACAATATTTCTGAAAAAAAAGAAAAACAATAAAACAACCAAAACCACATTTATTTTGACATTACTAAAAGACAAATCAGGCGTTCACTTTCTTTCCCTGGTGGCATGTGAAACCACAGATGTAACAAACTCAGAAGAGTCATTGATTACCACAGAAGATGGCCACTGCAGTGCTGGCCTGTCCAATATTCCTTGCAAGAAGCCATGTTAACTACATCTGTGTTAATCACAGTGAGATGTGGAGGATAAACCTTGCTACTATCGCAAGCTTGCCTGAACTTGAAGAAAAGCAATTGTTATTGACAATTCTGAAATACAGCTCTTTGAGATTTCTCCTTTGCTTCAGCATCCTATACATGATTTGGTAGGAATGCAGATGTTTGCTTTTACGATTAGGGCTCTTCATGCAGTATTGCATATAAATCTTTAATTCTCAGTTTTGCATAACAGAGAACTCACAGATTGCAAACAGCTAGCTATAAACTCAGACATGCCAGAGTATATCATTCAAACCCAGGATGAAACTTTTTGCCATCAAACATCAATATGATACAAAGAAACGTTTGTCTTGGGGAAAAAAGAAAAAAAAGTGTTTAAAAAAAACTTTTAAAATGGACTCTAACTCTTCAGAGAAAAACTGACTGTTTGATGCAGGACAAAGGATCCTAGATAGTAAAAATAAAAAATCTTGATAATTACTTTCTTTATAGGCACTCTAAACTCTGCAAATGTGAAGGAAATGTTTTCTTTAGTCAGAGCCTGTTGCGGAGGAATAACAGG
>VXBZ01004862.1:1095342-1124685 GCA_013399135.1 Heliornis fulica | reverse complement strand
CAGTTCAGGGTTGCAGTGTGAGAGGAGGAACCCTGTTAATGTCCTCCCTCAGGTCTGCAAAATGGGGCCAGTGGGGGTGCTGGTTGAACCAAGTAACCTCCAGAAGCCACATCCAAGCTATGTGAGTCTTTGCTTCCTGTGCTGTGCTCCTGGATATACTTACTGTTCAGTGGTACAAAGTACCCCGCTAGTGCTCAGAGTAGTGTCCACGATGAATACAAATGTCCAGCCAGCACTCTGTGTGGTCCCAACCAGTCATCAAGTTTCTCTTCAAACACTTCTTTCTTCATCCATGTCAAACTCGGGCCAGCAATCATACAGTTAACCCGCAGAGAAGTTCCCCACCACGTGAAAAGCAGCAGTGAAAAGTGTAGCTTCTCAAAGCGTCCCTTAAGGTGACTGAAGGCAGCTTATAGTGAAGGAGGGAGGAGATTCCCTGGTTTCCAGAGCTGCAGGGCTCTGCCGCAGGGCTCTGCCGCTTTCCCTTTCACATCTCAGCTAATGGCAACTTGTGCAGTAACAAAACCAAAGTAGTAGCCTGTAAATTAGCAGTTTATTGGGGCCAAGCCAGTGAGTTCGGACAGAGTGTATCAAGGCCAGCGACATACCTTAAGCTGTAAAGACTAAAATGGGAAAAGGATACAAAAACGAAAGGCACAAAACTATTTTTTTATGCTAGAAACTTAAAATGATGTGTCAACATTTCCTTTTATGCGAAAGCTACACTGGACTGTGGGATGAATCTGGCCTGTCTGAACAGCTCATCTGGTTCCTGGCCCGTTCCCCACTGACAGCTACAGCTCGGTTGTTCCAGGGGCTTAATGCACACACCTCCTCCCCTTGTTCAGTGATCAAAATGGAAAAATGTTCACACATGTAGAAAGCAGCTGATTGAACACTGTCAAATCTCACACTTGGGGGATGCGATAGATCTGTACCTGACAGGGCCAGCAACCAGACTCTTGATGCTGTGCCAGGAGTGCACATGTGTTGTGGCCCTACATGAGTGTATGTGTCATGTGCATGTATGTGCATCTTTTGCATACATGTTCAAGCACAAAACTGAGGAGGAAGCACAGCAGGCACCGGACATTTTGGTAGGAAGATAAAATTGTCTCCCAAGGTTGAATGCCTGAACTGTTGCAAGATAAGTGGTTCCAAAGTGCCTTCTTCTTAAGCATAAATTGTAGCGCTGGGCAGAGGTGAAGCATAATTAAATTGGGGTGGGTGGGGGAGAGTTGAAATGAGCAACTGAAGAAAATCCGTGCCTTATATCCAGAAGTTAATTGACAGAAGGATGCACAAAAGCAGCGATGTCACGTCCCTGCACTACCACTTCAGTACTAGTGTATCTTTAAAATGTATTTTTTTGCTGTAAATCAGTGGTGTGTAGGAAAAAGGCAGTCTAAATCAATAGCAATGACAATTAATAATGGATACTGTCTGAAAGAATGTAATGCAGGCAAGCTTTTGAAGGGAGTATTCCAAACAAGTGTTTTATTGCATCACACCAAGACAGCGTGCATTTAAGCATCATTACAGAAAAAAAGAGGTCGAGAAACCTCGTTGCCCAATTTGGTATGCTTGGCTAACACCATCCAATTACTTAAACACTTGTTCCCTCAAATTCCAAATGACTGAGTATTTCCATCTACAATAGAAAAGCCATTTAAAACAGTATGTGTGACATACTGGGCTCCATTTTGATCAAATGTAATTTGTATGCCAGATAAAAGAGTATTCATAATATGCTGTAATTTATGACAACATCCAGTATGTACAGTTACATTCATGTAAGGGAATGGGCATGACTTCACTATAAATCAATATTTTCGTGACTTTCAAGCCAAATATTTGTTTAAAGGCTAGGAAAGTTTGTCTAAGAACACACCTCTCTTCAGTGGTGATAGGAAACTGTGGCTGGGTAGCTGAACAGTTTGCTGGCCTCCTTCAGTTTTCCGTTTTTATGAATCATTCATTCTCCATTTTTAGAAGTCTCTCACACTTGGAGGCTTTCTAGGCTAGAGAGAAAAGGAGGACTCTCAAAACAAAACCTGCACTGCTCTTGTAACTCCCTGTTTCCCCCACAGGTTTTTGGCCGCGTGGGCTGGGGGTGTGTGTGGGTGGAACAGCAGAGCAGCACAGCTGTGTCACTGAAGCATTCATGTTCTTAATTCCAAAGCAAACAGCCTGAGTTTTAGCCACCATCGTTTGTGGTCATGTTTTAATTCAAATCCCTTAACATACCTAATAATTTATTGCAGATTTCATTGGGGTAGATAGATGTGCAGAAAGGTGTCATAATATTAAGATATTTGACTTCAAGTGATAGTGTGTGTATCAACATAAATGCCATTGTGTCATTCTAGCCTCATTCCAGAGTATGCTATGTCCATTTCCCCATTGTTTTGCTAGTCAACAATCAAGCTAGTCATGGATTCAGTGTACTGTACTTGGTGTTATGTACTATACAACAGAAATTCACAAGATGCTTCAGCGAAGAGTAACTCAAATTCTGAATCAGGCTGTTACAGAACAGTCTTTTCCCAGCAGAAGTTTCACTGTACAGTGAACGTCCCTCTTAATAAAACATGAATCCAGTTAATAAAGCATACCACATCATCACATCACCCATCCGCTAGCTACACTCGGTGATGAATGGGTTCCTTGCTGCCAGAGAAGTCCAGCTGCTAGCAGGGAGAAGAAACCCACTGCTGGAAGATACTGGTACTCTCTGGGAGAAGAAATCCACTACTCGTAGATACTGGTGCTCTCTATTGCACCAGACTCCCATCTGAGGTATGTAAAATGCAAGTACAAGATGCCTGTCTGCAAGGGTAGAAAAAACACGCTGTAATTCACCCATAGGATTGAGATAGAAATCATGTTTGTGCGCTGAGCTGCTGGAAGGCCACAGAGAAAGTTAGTAGCTTCTCTAACTTCTCTGCTTGGGGATTTATGACAACTCCTTTATCACATCACTGAGCAGCTTCTCTAGTGTTGTCCAGAGGTCAAGACAATCCCTTCTCGTACATAAGAAGTGTAAGGCCCTCTCAGAGCTGTGTGAATTACATTTTCTGTCAGGAGAGGTGAAATTGAAATAAAGAGGGTTTGTGTTATTGGCAACCTATTTTTATCTGAGCTTTTCAGTCAGCTAAAAAAAGAATGTATTTTATTACTGACACATTTCCAGTAAAGTGCTGAAGTACACCAAACACTGAAAGATGAGGAGATAGCGGTAGTCTGTAGGGAAATGACAGCCTGGTGGCAGTGACCAGAGAGGGGGACCACTGTTCTCCAGGCTTTTGTTCAGTGAATGTAAATGATGTTAGACAAAAATACTAGCCTTGGTAAAAAGCAAGAATAGTTCCTAAGAATGCTTCAGTGCCCAGAGACTGGCTTATGCTGACTGGTGTATGGCAAAGGGGAGGTTTGATACTGGGGCTCTGATCCTGAGAGGGATGAATCTGGGTAAAGGGAAACACCCATTTTGGCACTGTGACTAATATCAAGACTTTAAAATATTTTTATCATCACAAAGAAGTTACTGAAAGTGACTCAAATACACAGGGTCTGAAGTTGAATGAAAGGTGGTTTGGTTCGGTTTGGTTTGGTTTGGTTTGGTTTGGTTTGGTTTGGTTTGGTTTGGTTTGGGTATTTTTTTGTTTGTTTGGTTTTTTTGAAGAGGAGCCAGTCTCCTGGCAAAATCACAACCAAAATAATCGATTTTCATATCAGTCTTGGAAGAAAATGTCCTTCGCCTCAAAAAAGTATAAATAATTACACCCAAAAACCTGAAGTCCTGAGAAGCAGGATAAATAAAATCAGTTACTAGGCAATACTTGTTGTGCCAAACCTGTTCTGCTCTGGTGTACTCATAAGCCTGAGCACACAGTACAGTGAGGAGAGGAGGTGGTGGAGGGGAAAAGAGTGGGATGA
The DNA here is from genome assembly GCA_013399135.1 of Heliornis fulica. Classification (NCBI taxonomy): domain Eukaryota; kingdom Metazoa; phylum Chordata; class Aves; order Gruiformes; family Heliornithidae; genus Heliornis; species Heliornis fulica. The sequence goes on along the minus strand of VXBZ01004862.1, from coordinate 1,120,746 downwards.
ACCAGGACAGCGTTGGAGCCATTAACAGCTATGTGTGGAGAACACGAAATAGTGTCAAAGCTGTGTCGCCCTGACAGCTGAATATTGAATAGCAATAGGTTGGTTTTTTTTTTTTCAAATTTGGCATGCATATAAATTCAATGGTTATAGCAAGTCTAAAGTCTGACTGATCTGTCCTAAACTATGTGTGCATGAAGAAAGATAGCCGTAAATACAAGATTCCCTGAATTCACTTGCATTAAGGGTTCTGGCACATTTAACTGTTCCCATGAATATACATTTTTATCATTATTCTTATGATTAAACTGAGATTCATAGAATCCTTCAAAATTTGCTCTATCTGTTAAATGAAGGCTGGGGCATAACACATTTCCTGTTGTAGAACTAAATACATCTGAACAATTGTTTCTGAACACACAAGTTGTGGGCTTTTGCAGAAGTGAATGTAAGGTCACCTGGTGGCTCTGATTGAATGTCATGCCCCTGTGGGCAGGCAGGATGTGGAGTTACAAGAATCGCATCTTCAGTGGCACCAACACAAATGCAGTGAAGTTGAGAAGCAGTCAGATGGCTTGCCATGTGCTCTGTTTCGGGGGGGTTAGATGTTCTATTTTGACTATATACATCTACATTTAGGTCAAATAACAGTAATCTTATAAAAATTGAAACAACACATCCTGACTTTATAGGAGAAAGTAATCTTTGAAGAAGGGATTCATTCCCGTCTTAATGTGGCAGGAGGATGTGATAGGAGAGTACAGATATATTTAGGTCTTTAAAATTTATCACCAAGCAAGCTGGTGACAGTAGAAATATTGCCATGGAAGAAAAAGAGTCAGTGAAGTCTGTGTCCGTGCCATTTCCAATATCCTGCCTGGCTGCATTCTACTTAAGAGGGAAAGGGAGAAGTCTTAGGATTTAGTGGCTTCCTGAAAAAAAGAAAAAAATATTTCATTCTGTTAACTTAATGGTGCAACCCTTTCCACAAAGGTTAAGACCACTGATCTGTGATAGCAAAGGAATGAACAAGCCTGGTTTGGGGGATATATTTTAGAGAAGGTTTACGTCATGGAGCAGGAGTATTTAGAATAAAGAAAGTTTGTATGCATGGTCAGGCACAATTTCTTTTTCGAGTGAGTCATGCCTTGTTCCGTGTAAATGTAATTTTCCTTAGAGTTGCAGTAAGTATTTATATTTAACCAATGATTTTGTTGTCCAAATGGAATAGCTGATAGGTAATGCCTTTAGTAAGATAAAGTTTTTATGTCATGGAAAAAAGTAATTTTGTGTATACTTGCTTTCAGGTTTATCCAGTGGCATTTTCTAAAAAGGAACTTGATCACTCTAAGAGGAGTAGGTCCAGTGGGGACAAGAGCTGCCTATATCTACACAAATACACGCATTCATATATATATATATGTATATTTATAATTATACATATAGTGTATGTCCTCAAACTTTTCACAGTTAAATTCTAAGTTGTGCCCTATCTTGATAGAAAGATAATTACCTGTGATTTGTGGGATTGTGTTAATGCTGAAGGAATGTAATGGCTCAGAGGATTCAGGATGTCAACATGACCTTATTAGAGCATTACATTAAATAAAATTCAGTGGTTTAAGTAAAGTGACCTTGCCCTCCTAAGTACAATGGCAGTCAGCCAACAGAATCAGTCTTTTTAACCTCTACAAGATGCAGGAAAGAGGAAAACCAATTAAGATACTTAATACTTTTTAGTGAAAATAAGGGTTTGCAAAATACTTTATTTCTCTTCCTTCTACTTTGTAGATTTTTTTAGTACTACTTTTCCCTTCTTGGCAGCCTGATGATAAAGAGGATTGTGGGGGAAAACAAAAGAATGCAGTCGCCGAGGTGGACTCAAACAGCTGTGGGTGTCTCCCTTCTGATCATACCACCTCCAGGACCTTGCTGATTCTTGCAACAAGGACCAGAAAATGACTCGCTGGCTTTCTCTGGGTCAGTTTCAAAACCCACAAGCCCAGAAAGGGTTAGAACTGAATGGCCTGCTTGCGATTACTTTTTTCAGTTGTTAAGGCATATTTCCATCATTTATGGTTCTGGTTAATTGGGGCCTGGTCTCTTAGTTTAATGCTGCTGTTTGGGGAGTACTGGTAGGTCCTTTGGCCTATTTTAATTCAGTCTGCATTGTCCAAGAGCTTTGTATCTGTAAAATAAATTTTATGCAACAAGTTGAATTGGTTTTGTGTTACAGTAGGACATGTAGAAGTAACCCTGGACCCATCAGCGGTGACGTTTTCACTTACAAGTTACCACAGCCTCTCGCCCACTCATGGAAAGGTCGCATTAACTCGACCAAACAGCTTTCAGCTTCAACTCCATTTGACTGTTTCCCTGGGCCCCAGTGTGTTCACACAGCACAGCTCTTCTCACCAAGGCCTTCCTGACCTGGGCAATCAGTTCAGACAGGGTGTGCAAGTGTGCACACTTGGACTTCATGAACTGGAGTCAGTGTGCTGAAGCCTGGTCCTGACACTCGACTGCTCTCTGAGTAATTGTTGGGCAGTTTAGCTCAGGTGCTGGAGGTATTTTTGAAGCTGATACCATTTATAACAGTGAACTTCTGCATGCTTGCAACCATACTGACCCATAGGAGACCTTGTGGAAATTGCACATTGCCTCCAGGCCAAGTGACTGCTGTGGTGGTTTAACCCCAGCTGGTAGGGAAGTCGGGCACTGGATGTGGCTACCGGTATGTGGATCATCTGGGGGCCACAAGGCGGGCTCTTAGGATGACTTTCAGATGCTGCCTAGATGCAGCCTAAGTAGTACAGGACCCTGGAAGTTTAAGATTGCAGCTCTGGGAAAGGATCTGTCTTTCCTACTAGAGGTGTTCCTGCTCTGGAAGGGGAGTTGGACTAGATGATATCTTGAGGTCCCTACTAACTCCTAACATTCTGTGATTCCTCCTGCAACCATAGCTAATAGCTAGGATGTGCAGCAACTTGGCTCTAGACTCCTACAGATCATTGCCAGGCTCTAATATATAGAACATGCTCTAACCCAGATCCTCAGCTATACCCGCAAACAACCCTTGTGCTTGGCCTTGGATATTTCTCGTGCTGGATGGATCCTACCACCTGAAGGAGCTTAATGTTTATCTATAGGCTGGCAAAGGCTCCAATATTTTCCTACAGCTGTCCTGGAGAACCCAAGCAGCCCTCTTCCCTGGGCTCTGAGGTCCAAAACCTCTGTTCTGGGAGTCTAGCACCAAACAGCACACTGAACCAGACACCCTCAGCTGTGGTGCTTATTCCTCATTGCTGAAGGCCCACATTACTGCAATGAAGTAAGCAGGAGTTGCTATTTACTGACAGGGAAATACAAGCAAAACCATCTAATCTGTGATACTCCCACCTAGCTGCGCTCTTTGGACAGGTTCATTTCCTGGCAACCGTTCTACCTCAGCAGAGTTAAATTTTAATAAGTGCAGTTCATTGCCTTGCTGAACTGTCTGGAACAGCCCATGGGTACTATTGCCACATGCACCTGCTGTAATGAATACCAAAACCTACTTCAGTGACCTGAATCTTTTGAAAATTTAGTCCTTTATTTTTATCCACTTAGAAAGAACACAAGCTTCAGTGTCCTACTTTTTCTCAACTGTGTCATCTGACTCATCAATCAAAACTGATTTTGAGTCCTATTTTCACCCACTGACTCTCAAATCAAACTAACAAACCTATCAGAATTACAAGAGGACAATTTTGTCACTCAGACCAAGATACCTTTGCAAATCTCGAGTCATGTGAGGTTTTTAAGGTGTAAGAAAATTTCAATTTCACCAAGGCCAAATTCTGTACTTCCCCATGAAAAGATACACTTGGAGAGAAAGAACGTCACAGGACAGGAGAGAAAGTTCTGTGAAGTAAGAAAACTTTAATGTGAGGGGATTTGATGATATTGGGTGCATTAATTTTTAATAATGATAGTACCATTGTTTCATCCACTCCTGTCAAAGTACAGTGTAGACTCTTGTAACATCTACCAGATGTTCATGAGAGCATGTGTGCCAAAAAAGAAATATAAAAAGTCTGTTCTACAGTTAGTTAAAGAAATGGCTTAAAATCTAGGTCTACCCAAGAAAACCTCAGTTAAAAACATGACAGTTTTTTTTCTCCTGCACTTTCAGGAATGCATGAAGTGATTAAAAAAAAAACAAAAACCACCACCATCAAAATGTGTTTTTCTTGCTGTTATGGGAAAACAAGTATCAGTGACCTGATCCTATTCCGTCTGGCTCATGAGGCCCATATGAGAAACAATTGCAGCATATACTAGAAGATCATTCCTTCCTTCTGCTAGAAATCTCTTTCCCTGAATCCAGTCTGCTATCCTTCTAGTGAGTCTTTAGTCATGTTAAAAATGAAGAATAAAAGATTGATAAACATATTTTCCCGGGAAAAAAAAAACCCACCCATCCATTTCTCAGCGACCACTGTTTTTATTCTGATTTCTCACAGCTGATTTTAAGAGAGATCTACAAAGCACTTTGAGAAGATGAGGCTGGGAACTAACTTTTTTTTTCATAAACAGGAAAATGAAGTAAAATGAACACTATGTATATTTACCAAGCTGTCTTTTCATTAATGAAGATTGCATTACCTCATGCAAATAACTAATGATAAAATCTTAAATCAGGCTGCAGAACTTATCTTTAGTATAGGTTTTCAATGAAACTGAATCAATGTTCAAATAATCTTGGGACAGTACATTTGCAAACTAGTGCTAGGAACAATCCTCCATAAAGGCTTTATGCATTAGATGAGCCTCTATTTTCTCTTCAAGTCAGTATCAGGTCCCTCATCACCATAAAACAGTCAAAATATTAATATTAAAGTTACAATTAATAGTAATTTGGAATTGGACTTGATGATCCTTATGGGTCCCTATTCTATGATTCTGTTTTGCCGTAATGAGAATTACTCTTATTAGTGTGTACTAAGTAAAAGGAAGTATTTTTCTAGGCAGTGCTCAGAAAAGGAAAGAAGAAGAAACCCCTGATATTATTGGGTATTAGAATAACTTACAGTATTGCCAGTCAATGAGGACAAATACATTGTTTTCACATCATACTGGTGTCTTCTGTTTCACTTCAAGTAAATTCTTTTCATACCTAGTTTGACTGTAAAATACAAAGGCTTCCAAATGCTGTGTGGCTACCACACCACATTAAATGTTTGTTTTGGAAAAAGCTTTATCAGTACAATTTACCTGCAACAGTGCAAATCAGTGTTGGTGAAGAAAACTGCGTTTGCTCATGAAATTCAGTGCATCTGAAATCCATGACTGAATTGAAAGGAAATTTTTATTTGTAGAAGAAGTAGCTCATCAGCTGTGTAATCTTCCTTAGTTAATTTGGGGTTTGATTGCAATAACGAAACATGAGGCACTGTATCTTCCAAGGAACCAAACCATGGAAGAATCAACTGTAGTAAACAGTAATAAAAGGAAGGTTCAACAAGATTTTTATGAGAATGATGCATGATATTATATATTAAACGTGAATCTTCGCTGATACTAATAGGTTAGTGCTGAATAGACCCTTTGGTCCCCAATGGATTCTCAGTCCAGTCACACAAAGGAAACAAGCAAGAGAAGAAGTAGCTAGAGACTCGAAGTTTTCCTGTCAGAATACCAGTAAAGACAAGACTCCCCTTGCCAAAACCAGTGAAAGGGGTCTTGTGGAGTTGCCTGTTTAAGGCACCTAGAAGAGAAGAACTACTTGTCAGCAAATAATGAGAGGTGTCACTGAAGGGGTGATGTTGGAAGGGATTATGTTGATGATGAAAATTATAATGGCTATTCCTGCTACACAAAACCATAGCAACTAGGCCCAGGGCTGCGAAGAACTTTCTCCTTAGTATGATATTGCATAATTCTATCCTCATGCCATCGTCAGATCTATTTACCTACCAAATTTATCTAAATTGTTATCGTGCCATAATTACTGGAGCAGTATAATGATGTTGAGCACTGAAAAGAGAGACAGTTTTAGTGCTTTTGATCTCCCAGACGCCTTTGAGTAAGGAAATTCTGTTTTCCTCATTTTAAATCTGGAAAACAGAGTCATAGAAACAGATCACTTTTTGAATGTAATTTACCACGAGATGCAGACAGGCATTTAATAACATAATCTAGACTGCCAGCAAAGCCCAACTGAAGTCTTGAGGAAGTTGACATGTATAGTTCATAGCAGCACTTTTTCTCAGTCTCATGAAGGACTTGCTTGCCTCCTGAACCTCTGGTCCCCAGTGACTGCAGTCACTCCTCAGAGAGGAAAACAATGATGGAATCATCTGTTTTCTGCCAGCAAATAGTCCTGTGTACAAAGCACAGGCAATGTGGAAGGGATGTCCAATTTCCAAGATGGCCTTTGCGAGCAAGTTTTGTCCCCTGGTGGGGTCTTACCTTGCTCCTTTTCTGGTTCACACTCCTTGTGCACTAGTACTTCCAACAGGCTTTTCTGGCTGTTTAGATGCATGCAGGCATGTCCTAAACTCATCCGTGTCCCAGCTGCTCCACTGCCAGTCACCACTGACCCTTTTGATGTGACCCCTTCCCTGCCAATAATGCAGTGCCTCCCACCATTATGACCCACCAAGAAAAAGCAGGGGGGATATTTTTTTTCAGAGGGAATATTAATGGATGAAAAAACCCTTTCAGTGTGCAGCTCTTAACCTTCCAGCATAACACTTCTGGGAGAGCTGGCTTTAGCTATTTACCGTGGTGTCCAGGCTGTGATGGAAATGTGTCATGTATGCTGGTGATGTCTCAGCTGCTGGCATGCTGCCTTCTCACTCATGCCAATGTGTGGTCCCTGTATATAACTATTTCCTCAGACTGAGAGGACAACAGACCTAAAGAAGCCCTATGCAGGTGGACCTATTACAGCACGACACTGTAGGGAGTTCAGGTGGCTTGTGGTTAGTTTCCAAAACACCAATTCAGAAACCTGAAGGTAGGCACTCCAAAATATTTAACCACAGGCTTCTGTCTGCTTAGACATTCCCATTAATAATGTGTGATAGATCGCCAGATGTTATTTCAGGGGAACAAAATGTGCTATTACCACAGGATCGTATAAATGCTGCTGTCTTCTGGGAAGTTCAGATTGAAAGAAAAGCTGAATGTAACTATCCTAAAGCATTAAATATTTATGAAAAATATATATAATGGTTTTCTAACATTGTACCATTGTGCAATATACTTTTGTGATTTTGGTCCCAATGTACTTCATTAATATCTTAAGCTGCTGACAAATGGCACCATGCTTTGCAGCCAGAAAAGATCTCTCCTCCAGCCCCCCAAATGAACTCCCCAAGAAATATTTCTCCTGCTTGATGTTAAAGCAGAAAACTGAATTTTCACCTCATTGTTTTATACTAAAATAGCTTTGGTTATGAAAGTAGAATAATCAAGAAAAGTATTTTAAATATAGCTTCACTAAACTACAGAGGAAATTACACTGTCTGTTGAGTTTGAAAATCTGGCTATAATTAGACTTAAATGTCACTCGGTGCATTTTAGCGTTTCTGCAGACTGCAGTCCTTATGAAACGTATAGTTTCAGAGTGCAGCCTTCCTCTTATGAAAATTACAACCCTGTGGCATGCTTTCAAGAGAGTATGTCTTTGTATTAGCTACAACCGGTAATCTGGTAGTTGATGGGGTTGTTGACTAATTTCCTCTCATTCCAGTAACATAATTTGTTGTCATTTGCTTTTCTTTATGTATTGTTTCTTCCTGAAAGTTTGGATGGAAAATGATTCATTTGTGGCCAAGGACAGTATAGATTTTACTATAACGGGCAGTGTTTAATACTTTACAAGTCTTATTTGTATATACAAAATGCTGTTTACTCCATTTAAACAGTAGTGGAATTTTGGCAATTGTAATATTTTCTTTTGTTCTGTGGTCTTGCAATAGAATAATAAATGAAATATATTATTTCATAAATGAAATATATGAATGAAATAAATGAAAAATGTTATTGCAATGAAAAATATTTCTTTGTGCTTTTGCAGAAAAGATGCTAACTGATCAGGGTTTGTTGGGCTTCTTCATTATCTGTAATACCACAATAATGCCATTACTTAGAAGGTTAGGTTTCATCCTTGCAGTGGTTGTTTCCAAATTGAGGCTTGTTTCTTTCAAAAAGAAGCTGAAAAGTAAAAAGTGATTTCCTAAAGAAACTGTTGATATTTCATCTAGTGTCAAGACAATGCTGTGCTATAATGGAAACAGCTACAGCACATAGTGTGTGAACAGGGTGGATAGCTGAGGAGGGAGGGGACACGTGGGAGTTGGGTCCCCTGGTCACTTCATCTCTCTGTCATGCCTCCTGGTGATGTACATTTCCATAGTGGCAGCCACAGGACTGGGAAGCCTCCATGATCCTTTTCCTGCTCATTCCAGTCTACTTCTAACACTTGACCAGCTGAGATATGGCCCAGAACTGGTCTGTGAGCAGTGGCAGGGAGTGGAGGGGATGGGAAGTAGAGATGCATGAGGTCAGATCATTACCCAGCATTGATCAGAGTAAACAAGACCAACAGAGATGGCTTTTCTCACCTGGTTTTAGATGTGTAACTGAAATGTTATGCAGGGGAAATATTTTCTCTTCAAGGATCTCTGATTTTCAGAAGAAATAGTTCCCTTTGTGATCCAGGAATGAACGGTAAAAATCACACCTCAGTCCAAATGAATTCTGACTATACTTGAAGCTTTACCCTAATTAAACTGTTAACTTCAGACTCTGGCATGAAAGGAAAGAAAGAACATTGTCATTTTTGACACTAGGTAGGTAAGGCAACGTCTCCCATTTTAGCACATTTTGTACCACACAATGGTGAGTTCAGATATTTCAAATCTAATTAGGACATATACAGTGGACTTTTACTAGGTTGTCATATCCATATAGCCATCATTTCCAGTGCGAGCAGCTCAGGTGACCCAGCCTGCCTGGCCCTCCTGTCTTCCACACAATGCAGATGGATGAAACAACACCATTTCTTTTATCAAGAAGTCCTGGCTCCAAAGACCTGTCACTGCAAACAGCCATGAGAGCATATCTTGTGTCAGCCTAAAAAAATCAATATTGAAGAACAAATTGAACTGTACTAGTGTGTCTGTCTGGTTATTTAAAAAGAAATGAACAAGGAAAATGCAAAGGACAGGAAGCGGCCAAGAGAGGTTTACAGAGATTACTCAAAGGTGGAAAAATTGAAAAGAAACTTCTTCGAGAGGCAGCCTGGCTCAACACCCACAGAAACCAAAGAAACAGCTCCATCTTTGAAAGCTTCATCTGTTTGTCTTCTCAGGCACATTATTTCCTTTTTTTTTGACCTGTATTGCCTTTTTATGCCTATAACCAAGGTCCATTAATTTTGGCCAAATAATGTAAAGGGAAGGGTCTTGGTCACATAACAATCTAGATTTTGGACCACAAACTTCCAAGAAAATGGAGCACAACAATTCTATCAACAGAGTGAGCTGAGATTGTCCCGAGAGGCCTTATTAAAGTTACGAGAGAATTACAGACACATTCAAAAAGTTCTACTGAAAATCGCTATTAAAACCTCTGAACTGTTACGACATCCTTCAGCGATACTCTTGAGTCTTCTTGTAACACTGTAAAGAAGATGCAATTCTCCTTTAAACTCCACCGGGTGCTTCAAAAGCCTGCAAGGGTTTTCATTTTCTAATAAGTATTGTTGCATTAAACTATTCTTTTAAAATTATCTTTCAAAGAAAAAAATAAAGAAAAAAAACCAGAAAAAAACCACTTAGAATGCAAAGTTTTCATTAGGAAGAAAAAATAGAAAGGAGCTGAAAAAATGTGTACCAGTGCGAATATTGTGAAACTCAAGGATTGATAAAGAAATTAATGACATTAATGAACCACTAACTGTGATGTACAAACAATGGCACATTAAAGGCTTTTTAAAGTGGCTTGAAGAAGTTCTAAAAATTATTGCTACCCCTGGCTGTCTCAGTTACTTCACAAAGTTGTGGGGGCCAGAAATGCTGCTTATAACTACTGCCATCATTTATCTATGCCAGCAGTTCAGAAGGCAGAAATATTCTTTACAGCTAGAATGAAAGCTCTTTATAAGGCTCTGGTTTTGCTGTCTCAAGGTCTGATTTGTGATTCCTGCTGAACAGTGCATATGTCTGTGTTAAACTTGGGTGTAGAGGCAACAGCAATTTTTAGAGAGCTTCGTGTCTGAGCTGGTAAGACTGGCAAGTGCAGTCTTAGGAGATGTTACATCCCTGTGTGAAACCAGCTCAGAAGAGCAGAAAAGTACTCCTATGTTTCTGCTCTGCAGCACCAAGTCTGATAAGTCAAAACCCTACAAATACTTGCTGCTTTATAGTCACAGAGCCTTATTCATGGTACAGCACAGAGCTAAGGTTGGTTTCTTTTAAGAGAGCAGCTTGTCTATAATTATATATTCCTCACCTTTCCCAGAGCAACAACATTTATTTATTTCTTCTTTTGGTTTGGTTGTTTTTTCTACTTTTATCCTTGGTAAGGAAAGCTTATGGGTTGTGCTTCAGTTGTGATCATCAGTGAGGAACCTAGGGAGACTGAGCATAAATACCTTGACTGCAAAAGGTATGATAAAACACCTGCTGTCTTCACAGTCTGAGGAAAACTAGCTGTGATGAATGGATAAACTTCACTTAGGTTTTGCACCTTGGCTTTCTGCTGCCTGGTAGAAAGTCTGCTTGGGCTTTGAAACTCTTTCTATCTGATCCTGTATGCATTTAAGGGAAAGAGAAAAATTGATATTACAGTTGTTTATGTAACATTAGCCTGTGATTATTTCTTGCTTGGAGAACAATGTCCGTTGATGCATAGGAACACCTGTGAAAGTGAGTGGCTCCAGGGGAGAACAACAGCCACTGAAAAGCTGATTATTGGGACTTGTCTAATTCCTGACACTTTGGTTGGATGAACACCTTCTGAGAGCTAGATTCACAGCAATGAACCTTGCTAGGTGCCATATCAGAGCAGCTGGGTTTTCTCTGGAAACAGCCTTTGAAATGCTAACAATTTCTTAAAGTTATTTATGAATTATTCCTGGATTCATTCTGTGCTGTTGCTGTATTTCTCATCATTGGAATTTCTCACATCGGGCAGGGGGCACCTGTAGGCTCCAAACTGTGACCAACCTGTTCCTCGGAGCCTGGCCAGGGGGCTCACTATGGGAAAGGCTCATCTGATACCAGTGTCCTGAATACTGTGCTTGAGTCAGGTCCTGGCCCTGTGGTTGGAAGAAGCTCCTGACTGCCAGTGAGCAACGTCGGTAATGATTTTCTTCCTGAATATATTTTCCTGAAGAAGCTGAAATAAATGAAGTTCTTGTTCTACAAGAAGTCCATCTTGCTTTTACAGGGCTAATTACCCTGCAGTCATATAGCTGGTTATGTTTTTCTAACGCATTGTGAAAACTGTTGAATCTGGAGCCAAAGTAATTATGACACCTCAGGTTCATTTGTGATTAAAAGCAGTGACTGTTCTTACAGATCACATTTTATCAGAGAAACTCAGAGCATTTATTAACAGCAGCACCTCTCAGAACATTAGGAGGAATATATAAATTACTAACAAGAAATATTCTCATATTTGAACATTGCACATTGTCTTTTCTTCTCAAAATATTTTCTGAATAGACAACTACCTATGAGCTCCATTCTGGGTGGCACTACATAAAGTGTATGAGCAATGCAGTAGGGTTTAGAGTAGGGATTGAAACTGTAGTTGCGAGTCAAAGTGACAGAAGCCAATCTGAGATGTAAAAAGTAAATACACAAATGAGAAATTGTCTAGGATCTGAAAGCTAAAAATCTCTGTGCTCTTGGAAATGAAATAATACCGTTTTTAATGACCACAGTGTCAAGGGTGTTCACTTAGAACTGTTCAAACACAACTCCTCTTAATGCAAATCTGGACTTTATGTTAACACAGAGAGATGAGTCATATGCAGTGAAGTAATAGTGAATCACTGAACCCACCTATAATAGGTGACCTCTAGACTGGCTAGGCATTAATGATGTCTGACTGCTCTGCTTAAGGTGATACAACTGTAACTCTCAGCAGGAACAGGACATGCTTTCTCTCTTTGCAGGAGAGAGTGTGTACTCCTGTCACAGGTCACACAAATGATGTGCAAACACATGTAAGGTAAAGGGAAGGGGAAAGGAAAGGGGAGGGGAATGAGGAAAGAGGAGGTCTATGTAGGAAAGACAGACACATTGTTCCATTGGTTATCTGTGCAGTAGATAAGGGTTTCAGGTAGGGACAGACAACTGATGTGGATCTGTGGCATGCCTGTGAGCCAAGGAAGCCAGTCTGGCCGGCATCCTGCAAATGCCCCAAGTGCAAGGGCTGAGGCAGGGCAAGGCTGCTTGGTGCCTGTGGGAGGGCAGATGCTGAAGAACCTGCTGAGTAATGGCCCGGTGATTAAACAAAGGCACAAGGATTTAGGCAAATCACGCAAGGAGCTGATAAGGGAGAGAGGGTATTTTACAGGCAGAGAAATGAGACAGTAATGAGATGCCTAAATTAAACCCAAATGTGTGAGACAGCTAAGAAATTAACTAACATTATTCCCTGCCCAGGTTCTTAAAGCACACAGCCTTCCGTGCCCCGCTCTGTCCCTACAGCCACAGTGAGCGGCTGTCCCTGCTGACTAGCTTGCACTGGATTGCATGCTAAAAAATACCGTGCATGATGAAAGGCTTGGAGCCTATAGGGTTGTAGAAGCTTTAATTAAAAATGCAATTAAAAATCCAGAATGAATTACCATTAGCCAAAGGGGCTAGGAGAAACCAGAAGGTTCATTTCTGGTTGTTTTTTTCCCTAATATATTGGAGTGGAAATGGAGCCAGAGAGATAACAGGGCAATTAAAAATGGGAAATGGATGAAATTAATGATAACTCAAATTGGCTGGGAGAGGCTGACATATTTTTTAACATCTGTCTATAGTCTATTAAATAAATAAAAGAAGTTTGAATACTTAGGAAGTCAGAACGATGCTGTAAAATTAATTGCTGATTAAGAACACAGAAAAAGTAATTGGAAAATGTAAAATGATGTAACTGTTCCAGTAATACATAACTCTAAAGATCAAGAGGAATTGTGGAATCTGAACGGATTTGACAGGGTGCTGTAGGGTGTTTGCAACATCTGGCTTTATGTAACTAAAGGCAGTGCTAAGTTACAAGACTCCTATCCCTGTAGTCATGGTGAGGGCAACACCTCCGGAAGACAATAGAATAAAGAAAGATCCAGGAGTCTCTGAAGTGAGCTGACCCATTCACCTGGGCATCTGAACTAATGCATTGATGCAGGTGATGTGAAAAACCCCCTTTGTTTCACACCACAACAGTCCATGGAGAGACCAGGGGAAATAAGAGTGTTTTCTATCAGAGATGGATACGATGAGACCTGCCACTGCTGCTGCTGCTGCTCTGTCCAGGCTATTGCAGTGTTCTTGTTATTAGGACATTACAGCCTTGCTGGTATTGAGTACTTGCTGGCTCTGTATCCCCTGAACTCCATCAGCTTCCAAGGGAAAAAATGAAGGAAAGTCTGAGACAGAAATAAGACATCTTCAAATGGCAAAGCTGCCACTTCAGTGGCTTGTACCAGCACTGAGCTCAGAAGGGTAAGCTTCAAAGAGAGGGAAGCCTCTGTTCTTCAGCAGCTGAAGTAAACTTAACACATATCAACACAGAGAGGGTCTTCCCAACTCCAAAGCTAGGAAAATATCTTTCATGCATCTAAAGACTAGAAAATCAAAAGTGATTCCCTTTGATTTCATCCTTGTGACTTAGTCTTTTAATCAGAAATGATCCCCAGCAAGAATCTGTTTTGCTAACAGATTCTGGAACCAGCAGAGAACTGTAGAGTTGGAATATCTCAAAAAGCTTCTGAAATAGGGGCAATCTGCTTAAATAACTAGTGGGAGGACAAGGCCATAAGATATCCAGAGAGCAGTGGTTCATCTTTGCATTGTGTATCAGCCTTACCACCTTCTTCACTCACTGCTCAGGGTTTATGCATCCTAGATTGCTTGCATCTGCTTCCCGGGCTTTGAAAGCAGCACGGAGTGACTGTACACCAGGTAGTCTGAAGGGATCACTCCAGTTGTTGTGTAAGGAAAGCCCTGGTGTGCTGGTGTGAAAAGAGAGAAAACAGCTCTGTCAGGCAGACCATGTACCAAATATTCAAATGCTACCTGCTCCGCTACTGTGGGCTTGTACCCAGCATTAGTATGCCATCTGCTATCATCAGCTGCAGAGTTTAAGCAAGTAAGGGAAAAGATATTTTGTATTCACTTTTTTTTTTTTTCCTATAGACTTCTAATTAAAAGCAAACATACCAAAAAAGCAGAAGAACATATTTTCTTCCCTGTCCTGCTCTTCCTAAGCAGCCCAGCTGGGACAGAGCTGGCCGTCTGCTGCCATTCCCAGTGGCACACTGTGTCTGCCCTTCCAGCTCCACAGAGACTTCTCAGATGAGTGCAGAGCGGTGAGCAGCACACAGGCAGCACATCTCCATCATCAGCTTGAACTGGAGTAAGGGTAGAGATCTGCCTCTAGTTCAGTGTAAGAACAGGTAAGCAGCCTTGTCACTGTCATCTCGGAGACCAGAGAAACCATCAGTGGTTAAGAGGGGTCAACAGAAAACCCCAAGCCACCAAACGGACAAATAAACTTCCTCAGCTGGAATCAAGCTAGGAATCAATGGCTTCCCCTGCCTGATTGTTCTTAATGCAAGCATACAAAGGAAGAGGAAGTTTGAGTGGCAGTTTTAACAGGTTCAGCTTCTCTGGAAAAATCCATGGCAGCCATCAGTGGAAGATTTTTTCCTTAGCATATTTGCAGTCTTGAACTCCCATGTGCATCCCACTTGCTATTTTACAGGCAGCATTTTGGCATTTAGTCAGAGGGGAAGACCTGCTGCAGGCAAGTGAAAGATAGCTGAGAAAAATATTTCCATCTAATTCTGCCATGAACACTGGCTGGTCATCTACACATTCCTTGTTCAGAAACCCTGGGGATAAATTTACATGAAACTCTCTATATGCACACTGAGAAAGTCAGCGGTGCACCAGCTGGGAAAAGCAAGGACGACAGCAGACAGACAAACTGGAATCTCTTGGTCAACCACAGGTGACTAATGCTTCTTGGTACATTTTCCTGTGCTTTTCTGACAGGAGATGTTAGACTGAGTATACTCTTGCATTGTTACACAGAAAGTCATCTACAACCCCAAGGCTTCTACCAAACGTAAATAGAAATCATCAGCATGGAAGTCATGCACGAGTTTATCGCCTGCAGTCCTCATCCTGCCTTCAGATATAGGTGGCATTGAAGTATATGAAAATAAAATTCCACATAAAATTCATACTACTAATCCAGGCTTTATTTTAATTCCACTTAATAACCCCTTAGTGCATAATTACGAGCTTTAGTTGTTTTGCTGGCAATGCCTACTCTAGAGGAATTGGATACACTGATACAGTCAGGTTCCTTTAATCCAGAGACACAAAATAAATAAGAAAACATCAAGAAGAACACCTGGTGGCTTTGTGCTGTCTGATTGTCATGAATTTGTGGCTTCAATGAACTAAAAAATCCACTCCATAACCAGTATAATTAAACCCTTCTGAGTGAACTGGGGCTGTTCAGCCAAGAGAAGACTGAGAGGGGATCTCATCAATGTTTATAAATATTTGAAGTGCAGGAGACAAAGGGAGATGGCCAACCTCTTCTCAGTGGCCTGTGGGGACAGGACAAGGGGCAATGGTCACAAGTTTGACCACAGGAAGTTCTGCACTGATGTGAGGAAGAACTTCTTCATGGTGAAAGTGATGGAGCACTCGGACAGGCTGCCCAGGGGGGTTGTGGAGTCTCCTTCTCTAGAGACATTCAAGACCTATCTGGACACCAACCTGTGCGACCTGCTCTAGGGAACCTGCTTTGGCAGGGAGGTTGGACTCAATGATCTCTCGAGGTCCCTTCCAGGTCCTACCATTCTGTCAATCTGTGATTCTGTGAAAACCTTCTGTACATCTTTCTGTTTCCCTTACAAAGAGGTTATCTGTTAAATTGCCAGATACAGTTGCTGCATATGCTTTGCATTTCCACCCAATTCCATGGTGTCACAAGGCACACACAAGCGCTCTCTGTGTTTGGTGGCACGTAGGTGTATCCGTCCAGGTCTAGCAGCCATTGTAGTAAACAGACAGTTTAATCAAATCTTTGGAGTTCTCAAAGGTATTCTGATCTTATAAGATTTATGACAACAGAAAGCTATGTGGAGAGAGACTTTTCTGTATGTGTTTTTTCAGAAAGAACTGTAAACACCATCCACTTTATTAGGTGTGAGGGAATCCACACAGGAGCCCAGTTAAGCTTTATTGGTCCTCTCATTTACCAAACTGTTTGTAGGTAACATGATCATCCCATATGGACAGAATCATAAGGAAAATAGGGACCTCTGGAGAGCTTCTAGACCAACCAGCTGCATAAATGGTACCGTGTCATCCCTGATAAACATCTGTCTAACCTATTAAAGATTTCCGATCCTGAATTCTCCCCAGGCAATTATATGAGCATACATATTTATTCCACACCATCTTGTACTACAGCTGAAACACTGTAATACATTAGTGAAGCTCTATAAAATACAGCTCAAGGCCTGACATTCATGGCTGTGCTTGCATTTCAGTTTATGGAAGTCTAGGTAAGGGAAGGAAGGTAAAACAATGCCGCAGCATTGATTTCTCTCAGGGACATGATAGTTGCATAAAGGGCCTTGCTAATTATAGCCACCAGCTATCAACAGATCCAACAAAAGCCACAGCAGCACTGTAGCAATTTGGTGCCTGCCACAGTCAGTAACTCTTTAAGCTGAAAGCATTTGTCATGTGTAGGAATTGATTTTCAAAGGTAATATCCCAGCAGCCCCCAGCAATAAAACATGGGTGCACTTGCCTCTGAAAGGATGGTAAATCACTGCCAGAGCACTTCCTTCCAATGTACCTTGGTTTTAATTGATGGGACATCTTGGGAGATGGATCCATTATACATGCCGTGCTCAACTTCAGCACTTTAAACCCATGGAAGCTACCAGCAAAGCTTCCTTAAATTTATGTTGGAAATATTGAGGACTGATCTTAAGAGCAGAAATTGCAGTATTTAGGCAGAAATACACTATTCAGTAAAAGACTTGAGAAATTAATTGTTCCTCAAAACACCAGAACCTATTTCCCTAGTTAAAGGGAATGGATCAGGCTAGGTAAAAAATTCTGTCTTCATGTATTTTTTTCACTGCCTAAATCTGAGGTTATATTTGGAGGGATACATGATAATTTTACACACATTCAAAGCAGTGCCTTGAGGAGGACTGAGAAGACTGTGAAACACAGTCCTCTCTCTTAGGTCTGGCTTGAGGGAGTCCCTACTCTCTCTTTTGCTTCCTTCCAAGCTGACCCCAAACTTTTGCTCACAATCCACCTCAGTCCCTAGGTTGTGTTTATGAACACAGTAAGGTTTGTGGATGGAAGAGGATGAAGCAATATCCCTGAGAAACAGCCTAAGGAATTTTTCTTGACCAGATCTTAGCTCTGTGGGTCTTGAAATGGAATTCTCTTTGGTGAAAATCCTTGGTTCTCTTTTCAACACCTTAAAAGTCTAAACGCTTCTGCTGCTGCAACTTGGCAGAAGTCCTCTACATCATGGAGATTGTGTTGGTTTCTATCAGCCACCAGGCTGGTTGCCACCAGCCTGGCAGTGCAAGAAGGTAATTCCTCAAATGAGGGAGATAACTATAGAACAAGGGAGTGATGACGTTCGTACTCTGCTTTGCCTAAGCCCGCCTTCTTGCCAGTAGATGACAAAATATTTAAGCATAACTTTTAAATTGTTTGTGGCATTTGGAGTTGAAACTCTAAGCAATAATTATGCTAATGAGAAATAAAGTATTTTCTTGGCACCAGAATACTTTTTTTGTTGGCATTGTTGTTGCTGACTTGTTTATTTGCTGCATTCTTCTCACCATTGCTGGCTTCCATTTGTACACGTAAATGCCATTTACAGATGTCCTTGAGAAAACTGCTGCAGCTTCCAAAAATTGCTTTCTTGTTTCTTTTTTTTTCTGTTTCAAGAGTAACAGCTTTCTGTCTTATCAGCCCTTTGATAACAGTACACCACGTAGCTGTTCGCCAAGAAGGCTAATGACTTTCTCACCAGCGCAGTACAGCAGGGCACTGGGAGATGCATTTGCTGTGGGGACTTGCCATGAAAACAGATATGAGGGAAATGAAGTGCCCATCTGCAGAGGCCTCAGTATCACATTCCCATTTCCATTTCAGTTCTTAATTGTACAATGAGTAGGAGGAAATAGAGGAGATCCAGGGGGATCTGCAAGGGAAGGAAGTAAATAGTCAGAGAGCAATGCAGGGAAATGTTCTTCTTCAGCTTATATGTTTTGAGGATGAGGAGCATCTGTATGTAAGCAAAGCCATCTTCATAGGGAAGTCCCTTGGAAAACAGGTGGCTCAATTCTGCTTTCACCCAACTGAGTGGACCAGTGCCAGTGATCTCTTCTGAAGACAGGCCTTTGCTGAGCTAGACACAGGGAGAGGTGAAGTGTCGGGGGAAGGCTGGCCACTTTCACAGTACCTCCCCATGATGCAGCATTCAGTGGCCACTGCTGCAAACCCTGGCAGCAGAAAGGTTGCAGTCCTCAGAGCTTCTGCCCTGCCTGGTTTAGGGCTGTGTATAGATGCTCTCTGCCTGTAGAGGAGTTTTACCATCTACTCAAAGAGAATCTTTAGCCTCCCAGAGTACCACCAGAAGGGAAGCATCAGTTCAGCTCCAGCACCGCTGATGCCTCCATTACAGAGAACTCACAAGTGTGACCTGCAGGAGCCAGAAAACCCCTTGTTGTGGGAGCAGGGTCACAAACTCTGTGGAGGAGCACTGGAGTACAGTGCCTGCAACATGGACCAGACCAGGGAAGTCTTTACACAGAGCCTTTCAAATGGATGCAGGACCGGTGTCCCAGTTTCCCCTGTTACACCTGTGGATAAATCACAGGGGAGGTTGGCGTTTCATATTCAGTTACAACTGACTTTATCCAGTGACTGGGCTATCCTGTGAGACTTGTTTGAAATAACATAAATAGAGAGTGAAATCTGTTTTACTTTATTTATGAGTTCCTGAGATTTTGATCATATTTTAACAGAAGGTCTAATTAGTGGGTAATTGAGGCAAAGGTGAGATACTGCAAGTGCAGTTCATTGAAGCTCAAATTTTAAACTACTAATACATGTGTAGCTGTTAGAAATGAGGAACAGAGAATAATGTCTGCTGGATCTGCTCTCTCCATGTTGCATCTCTAGCATGCAATAAATGACATTATTTTTTTCTTTTTCTCTGTGGGGATATTGCCCAAAAAATCTATTACTTACCACACCAGTGAATCAATAGATGTTATTTTTCTCCTTGTGCTAGATCTGTGCTCAGCACAGCAAGGTTAACCAGCCTTTCAGTGCATAGAGGTTCATGATGTTAACACATAAAATAGTCACTATATAAAAGCTCTATGTTCCAGCACTTTGTGTGCCATGTCACCATTTCTACACCTTTGTGTACACTTGGTGTACAGTTGTGGGGGTTTGTAATATCTGATTTCCAAAATTGCAGAATCATCTGTAATTACAGGAGCCACGGACTGACCAAAAATAAACCTTGTTGCTTGCTTTGGGTTATATTACAAGCAGCTTTTTCAGGGCCTGGCACTCAGTAGGTGTTTCTGAGAGCCACCGCGCTGCATTATGAGCAGTTGTTGATAACATTCCTGCCACCCCAGCATGTCTGCTGCTATATTGACACAGCCCCACTGTCTTTAATTCTGCTTCTTGACAGAGGATCAGACCTACCCAGGGCACAGTGCAGCACGGAAAACAGTGTCTTTTTTACAGACACATGAAGTAAAAGCAATCAGGAATCACAAAGATGCATGTAAGAACACATACTTTGTGTTGACAGGCATCAGTGCAAGCACAACCTGGTGGAGGTTAAGGTCATACACCCTGACAGATGCATTTCCTAATTGTGCTTGCTTTGATTCTTTCCTCCCTTATTGCTCTTCTCAGTGATCAGACTGTGCAACACGCCTGTAATGCTCCGAATGTGAAAAACAAAACAGAACAGAGATGGAGCGAGCAGGTCAGCAGCTCTGTAATACGGCATCACACTGACAATGTGGAAGACACTTCCACAGGGCTTGGTGTGAGGCACTGATGTGTCTGTATTTGTGCCTTGATACCCAGGTGTCAGAAAGGAAAGGAGTTAAGAAATTGCTGCCGTGACAGTACCTGATCCTGCTAATGCCCAGCCCGGGTAAGCATTTACACCTGTGCCCAGGGTTTGTAAAACTCATTTGTCGTGAGCTGCACCCCAAATCCATTTTGCACTCATAAGGAACAAGAAAATGAATGCTCAGGACCAGTGCATTTCTATCTGCCTTCATGTGTCATTCACCAGTAGCCCCACACCTCAGAAACATTGGGATTTTTATTTTCAGCTACAGGCAAGATGCAGTTTTGTGTTCAGATGGATGTTACTCAAGAACCTGGCCTTAGGGAGAACTGGTGACTCCTGTGCCAGCCTTCTGCATCCTAAAGGTGACTGAAAAGCCCACCATCAATGATATGTCAGGATTTAGATTTCCTCAAGTATGTGCCTTGAAATACATCCCAATTTCAGAACAGGAAAGTTACTACAGTTACTTTAAGATAAATGAGGACATTACTTTTAGAAAAGCACAGAAGAAAATATTGATGTGGGACTCAATCCCAGAGGCAGAATTAACTTTTAGTTTGTTGATGGATGAACGTTTGGGACGATTGGTTTTGCGGCACTAGGGAGCTTTCTTTAAGTTTCGGGTGTTTGAGAATCAGTTTTCCATAGCCAAGTAGTGTGATGTCTCTTAAAGATTTGGGCAGGATTATACCAGGTTCTTTGAATGTACTAGTAGATATGGTCTATATTAGTTTAGAAGAGGGATACAGAGGAGGCAGATGGCAGTACTGGACAAATAACCTTCATAATGTGGAAGATACTAACCAGTTTAGAAGATGCTACTGACCAGCCAGGAGGCAATTCACACTTGGCTGCATGAAACTGCACTTGATTTGTGCAAGACAACAAAGGGTAAATAAAATAAGCCACTATGACCTGTTATTTTTTGTTTTGTTTGTTGTTGTTGTTTTTTTTTAAACCAGAAGCTTCAAGGTTAATTCTACCAAGTGTTATCTCCAGAGTGAAGAAACTGCCTGAAAGGGACCTACCTGCTCCAGCTGCCTGTGACTGAGCACTGCTGAGAGCAAAGTCAGGATGCTCACACATGGGCCACCCCACTCCTTGCTGTCTGGATTCTGCTTCTGTACAGGAGGCCCACAGAGAGCAAGGACAAAGCCAGCAGAGCATCCTTCTTCAGGTGCCTGTCTGTGTTTTCACACCCAATTCTTCCTTGTGTGAAGCTTCGAGATCTGAATGGTTCATTAGTCTTTGGTGTTTATCAGCAGCACACCTTCATTTTTGCTGATTGTGGCTGTCCTTACCTTTTATTTGTCTTTACAAAGCTGAGTGTCCAGCCTGTACTTTCTGTCTTTTGAAGATACCACATATCCACCTGGGAACTTCCTTCCATCCCTCCTTAAGTAGCCCTGAAAACACTCCTGTTCTAAAAGTCTTCTAACTTCATAAAACATTTGGTTGAAATCTGCCTCATAATTAGAGCCAAGTAGAGAAAGACAGCTTGATTTCACAGAAGATTTAGATGTTTCAAAACCTGGTTTTCCTCCAGTCCCAACATTTCCCTAGTATTTCCAAAGCTGCTACAAACTGGAAGGGAACAGCCCACACTGAGGTGGACCAGGAGCGCAGGAGGCCAGAGCCCCTGCCCTGTGAGTCCCTGGAGCAACCCAAACTCCTGGCTCCCGACAGCCACCTGGGAAATGTTTGTGTGTGCTCAGGTGGGAGACAACTACTGTCAGATGGAAAAGTGACTTGCTTCTGAACTTTCAGAAGTGGCTTCAGACACTGATCCAGGATGCACCAGGATGATGTATGCAATATTGACCAAGGGTGTTGTGGCTGCTGAGATTACTTTGAAGATAATAGTACCTTACAGTGCCACGGTTATGTGTGAAATGAAAAAAAAGAGTCCACCTCTAAATCAGTGTGGAAAGTTTCCACAGATTTGGGGCTTCGTGACTGCAGAGGCCGTTTGTACGCGGCACAATGTCATTCTTAATTTGGTTTATGAAACCATCAATTGATTTCAAAGTGCATATACATATAAACAGTCAGCAATGCCTGCCTCTTTTGTTATGTGCTGTTAGGGATGTGGATGTTAAAAGATTAGTTTGTAAAAAACACACAGTGTGACTAGGAGAAGAACGTAATGAGAGGACAGAACACTCTTCCCTGTGATGTAGCCAAAACCAGGGTGGATTTTGATACTCATCTAGTTCAAATGAAGCATATCTAAACCATTCATTCTGCTATCTGTGTTTCATTTACTAACATGATTTTATATAATCTTGACAGCTATAAATTATATTCAAGTACTTATAAATGCCTTTCAAAACATCTTAGCTCTTGATGTATGATGACCCAATCCATCCCTTGGCAGCTGGATTTAACCATGCCAGAAAACAACAGACCACCACAGAACTCCCACTGTTGAACTTGCCAATTCAAGGTCCATCTCTCCTATTTTTTTCACCTTCTGCAGGAATCAGAATCGAGGCATATTTTATTTGGCATCTTCTCAGGCATGTCTGTGCCAGACGCAAGTTTCCTGGACGCACAGAAGCACCCAATCTTCACCCGAACATTCTGTTTCACACTATAGCTAATCAAAAGTGACATTATGTGGAAAATCATTACATACTTACTGGTTTATCCTTCTGTTCCAGGTACCCCATATGTGCCCTTTGTGTTTCTAGCAGGTCTTAGAAAAAAGATGTCCATGGATTTTGTAAGTAGCACAATAACCTCTGAAGGTTTGTAGGAATGATTTGGACAAGTGTGCTAGGATTGCACTCAGTAATTATTTTGAGCTGGATTTCAGCCTTGCTGAAATGAGGACAGACTAATTAGACTTGGACTCTTTGGCTAAAAGAAGAGACAGCTGAGAGGGGAGATAATAGAGGTTTGTAATGATAACTGAAGTAAACAGGGAACAATTACTCAATCTTCCACCCACTAAGAGAATTAGAAGGCCCCCAATTATCAGGCAGCAGGTTTAAAACAAAGAGAAAAGAAATACCTTTTCTCATAACATCTAATTAAACTGTGAAACTAACTGCTCATGGAAGTTTCAGAGGCCAAACCTACAAATGAATTAAAAAAGGAATCTGACAAATCCATGTAACCATGAATGCCCACCAGTGGTGAGGGAACATGACTGTCTGAATGCAATCTCTGGCTCAGGAATCCTCTAAAAAAAGCAGTAGCTGGGAAGGTACCACATTGTGTTTGCCCTGCTTTTTGTGCTCTTGCATAAGGACCAGCTGCTGGCCACCACTAGAGACAGGATGCTGGATGGACCTTTGGGCTCCCTAAAAGTCTTTTTATATTTACTTTTATATTTGAATTATGGTCTTCACTATGTTGCTTAGGATGATTCAGACGTTGATATCATGAGTGGTAGCTCAACAGAACAGCTGTGAGAGATACTGAGCTCCCTGGGATGCTGAGGAGTGCCTGGATGTGTCCATCATACCCCCAGCGGTGCAACTACCCTGAGCTGGGTACCAGGTTACCCAAGCCACGGCCCCAGGACAGACCATCCATGACCTGGCCTACTTCTGCACAGCAAAGTCATTGCACTGGGAATTGTATTCAAGCAGCCACCATGGCAGGAGGGTCCCCACATCAGCAACCTCCCACTACAAGGAGGATGGGCTCTGCAACCTCAGCCAGCATGGTCAAGTGATGAAGCACATCCCCTGCTCAGCATCCTCAGGACTTTTAATATAAAGAAAGACCTAGCGGAGAATAATATCACCTAGACTCTGGGTGCACTGCAGTTACTCAGTCCTTACTTTTCAGTTTCCTGCTCCTCCATGTTTGGCATATTGTAAGCTGGAAAAGGTACGTATACATATGCGCAAAGGCGCAGTGGTCAGCAAACGCGACTCATTTCCTTTCTTCTCAAATATCACCAGCTGGGGGAAAATGGGGACTGTTCAGACAGTGTTACTGCTCTGTACCTTCGGCTGCCTGCAACCTTTTCCCTCCTGAAAAGGTTACCCACTAGGCACGGTCCTTTGGTCAGTAGAAGTAAAGTTGTGAGAGGATCAAGAAGATGATCTCACGTTAAAATAAAATTTATTTCATTAAAGGAATAAAAGAATCTCTATAGTCAAAACAAAAGCCTATTTCAGATACAATACTTTAAGAAATAACCAATTCTTTTAAGTCACAGAAATTACTGAAGAAACAAAAGGATGCAAACTTTAGATATGGGACACATCATCTCACCAGTGACAGAAGACGCCTTTTGTAAGTCTTCACAAATCAGAGAGGAGAAAAAGCTGAAAGACAAAAAATAAGTCAATATAATTTCCTTCTGAATGAAGGCTGGTTTCATCCTAGTATTCTCTTTATTTTTTTAGAAAAAACACCCAGGTGGTAGGGGGAAAGGGCAACAGAAAAATTCAAAGAAATAATATAGCTGCTTTCCATCATAGTTCTTTCAAAGCTGATTTCAGACTATAACTTGTCTGGAATTGTTTCTTGAACAATCCCTTGGTTTCCTGTCTGCTGTTCCAGGTTGAACGAAAGACACAGTCACTGCTGGTAAAATAAGCTTTCTCTTTTGTAAATGTGCCAACTTGCTCTCTCTGCCATCAGCAGACAAGCCAAATGCTTCTTCTGGGGAAATATGAATTTCCAGGCAACTCAGCTGTTCAAAGCCTCAGCATAATAATACCAGGAAAAAAGAAACAGCAACCAAAAAGTAAAAAAAAAAAAAAAAAAGTGTAAACCAGAAAACAAACCTTTCTGTAGCACCCACAAAGACAAAACAAAGAGATCAAACTTATATCATCACCCATCTAATACATATCTGTGTGAGGAAAGTGTGCTGGGGGAGCTCCGGAAATCGCAAAATCACTGATGTTTATGTAAACAGAAAAGGTTTAGCTTTCACTCCAGTGTAATTATGCCAATAGGTACGTTGTAGGTGATACAACCTTCTGTGTGGCCATCCAGATTACTATCCATCCCCCCCCCCCCCCCCCCACACCACAAAAAAAAAGC
>VXBZ01004862.1:1079558-1095334 GCA_013399135.1 Heliornis fulica | reverse complement strand
AAAAAAAAGGAGATTGGAGAGCCAGGCTGTGCTGACTCTGCCCACTTTCTGCCATTTGCTTCCTGGGAGAAGCTCCAGCCCAGCTTGATGCTCATGGAGCTGGCTCAAGCCAGATAGGAATGAAAGCATCTCCATAGGAACAAATATGGCAGATGAGGCTGCTATATCACTCTCTGGACCAGGCATGGTCCCAGCCTCAGCTGCACGTTTGGCCTCTCTGCCAGAGTGTGTTGCTCATTCAGTGCAGCTATGAGAGCAAGGCATAGCCCCAAACCTCCTTGAAGCCTTAAACAAGCGCTCCTTTATTGTTGCTTTTAGCTAGACAGCCAGATTTGGTATGGAAGCACCTGAAAGGCAGATGCATTTAGATCCCAATGGGATGCTGGGGTGCATTAAGAGGAGTGTAGCCAGCAGGTGGAAGGAGGTGATCCTTCCCCTCTACTCTGCCCTGGTGAGGCCTCACCTGGAGTACTGTGTTCAGTTCTGGGCTCCCTGGTACAAAACAGACAGGGATCTCCTGGAGAGAGTCCAGTGAAGGTCACAAGGATGATTAAGGGCCTGGAGCATCTCCCCTATGAGGAAAGGCTGAGTGGGCTGGGGCTGTTCAGCCTTGAGAAGAGAAGACTGAGAGGGGATCTCATCAATGTTTATAAATATTTGAAGTGCAGGAGACAAAGGGAGATGGCCAACCTCTTCTCAGTGGCCTGTGGGGACAGGACAAGGGGCAATGGTCACAAGTTTGACCACAGGAAGTTCTGCACTGATGTGAGGAAGAACTTCTTCATGGTGAAAGTGATGGAGCACTCGGACAGGCTGCCCAGGGGGGTTGTGGAGTCTCCTTCTCTAGAGACATTCCAGACCTGTCTGGACACCAACCTGTGTGACCTGCTCTAGGGAACCTGCTTTGGCAGGGGGGTTGGACTCAATGATCTCTCGAGGCCCCTTCCCACCCCTACAGTTCTGTGATTCTGTGTTTCCCCTTTGCCAGCCGAGGGGTGAGTGGCATCACCAGCTTCAAGCAGGACAGCTGTCTGCTGGGTGGCCATGTACCAGCGCCTGGAGGCGGCTGTCTGTGCCTGCACCTGAGCAACCACACCAGTGACAGAGATTAATCATCAGGCTGGTTTTCTTCTGCTGAAAAAGATGTTATTTCGTTCTTTCCCCTTTTGTCATGTCTGGTTGAGACAGCATTTCATTTTGTCAAGCAATAGGAAGAAAAAACAGCATCAAGTGAGGGAGAAAAAAATCCCCCCAGCCACAAAGTCCTAATTAAAACTCTACTATAGGAATAGAAAGCAATTTCTTGATCTTAACATTGTTAATGGAAAAGGTTTTATGCTGGTGATTTTCCTGGCTTTCTGGCTGCCCCTTGCCGAGCAGAGCTGCAGAAAACTGAGGCCGCTATCGATCACACAGCAGTGCTTGTGTTCTCCCCGAGCCTGCCGGGCAGGAGTTGTTTTCCAGCTCGTACATCACACACAATGTGCTCCTGCTTTTCCACGAAAGCCAGAGCGTTTCGTCACTAAAGCCTTATTTCACAACAAAGTCGGCACAGGCTACGTGACAGGAAAAATCAGGTCTGGGGTGACAGCAGCTCAGCAGAGGGCCGTGAGGCTGACCCAGTGAAAGGTTGGAAGCCTGTGTACCTGCAGCAGTGTCACCAGGGGAGAGGCTGGGGCAGGATGAGCGGAAGAACATAGGCAAGATCCTCAATCCGTCTTTCTTGGACGTTGCTGTTGGCAAACACAAGGTTCATTAGGGTGTTCTATAAGAGTCCTTCCCAAAGCGTGATGTTACTGGACTGTTACTGTCACAATATAATACCAATACCCTGCCTCACAAAGAGAAACCGTCATGAACTTGAGAAGTTACGTCCTTGTCCAGGAAACTGTTCAGACAGGGGGAACTTTCTCAGACATTTTCAGCATAAGCTGGACACAGAAAGCATGACAAAAGGGTAAAACCCGTGTCATGCCTCACCTGGTAAATTCAGAAGCATTCTGATCTAAATCAGAAGGTGACAGCACAGAGCAGTAGTTCCACTTCACTGTGGTTTGTACACTCCAGAGGCTTTTCTAGTAGCTAAGCCTATCTGAACTTCACGTGACCAGAAGCAATAGATGAGATCCGGTCGTATATTTCACTTTGGAAACTTGTTCCCTGGTCTGTCTCCATGCTTGACCCACCTGAATGGGGGTCACCGGTCAGGGAAAGATGTCGAAGAGAAAAAGTGAGGAATGATCTCCTAAAAGACGAAACTCAGTGGTGAGGATTCATTCTGCTGTGCGTTTTCAGGAATGGGCAATGGAAAGCAGGGATGTAAAGTTTATCCTGCGAGGTAACAGCAGCTAATACTGCCAAGGCAATGATGTTCCCAGAGGTTATTGTGTGCAGGGTCCAGGGTTATTTGCATTAAAGATTTACAACCAGGCTGTCACTGCATAGAGAGGGATTAGCTTAGAGTGGAATACAGAAGAAATGAAGAGGGTCTGAGCTGAGAGGGAAAAAAAAAAAATGACACGAGAAGAGAAGAGAAGAGAAGAGAAGAGAAGAGAAGAGAAGAGAAGAGAAGAGAAGAGAAGAGAAGAGAAGAGAAGAGAAGAGAAGAGAAGAGTGAGCTGCTGAGCGCAGCTTATGACACTTCAATGAGAACAATCCTTTCTCAGACCACAAAAACATTTAGGGAGGAAATGTTGTAGTAAACCTCAGAGAAGCACTGCTGAGAGACTGTAAATTCAGTTCCAAATGTTTGAGAGGTTGTTAAGTGGACTAATATTAAGTGGGATTATAAATGTAATGGCATGTAATATAGCTTTTAAGAAACCAGGGAAGCATTATATTAACTGACAATGGCAATCTGTGGCTGTGGGACCTTAATAAATTTATGAGAGTTTATTACTGAATTTCATTTATTGCTATCCTAGGGAATGCTTATGCATGAGAGCGTTACATGAATTGAGATAATTGATCACCCAGGGAAATGTCTAAATGCATTTAAAGGAAACTTTCAAATACCACTTTTAAAAGAACAAGAAAAAAAATATGTTAAAATCTATTCAGGGAATATTGTTATTAGCAGGACACAGTCAAGCCCCTTAGGCAAGAAATGTTCCCAGTTACAAGGTATTTGATCTTGACTGCAGGAGAAGTGTCTTAAATCAGCCTTCCCAGCACAGATCTTCTCCCTGACAACACAATAGTACCCATGAAGAGATGCAACAGCTCAGAGCACCCTTTAGTGCTGAAATCAGTTCACCAGATGTCTAAGTGTCCGTGCAAGCTCTGTTTGTCCACGTGCTCCAGTTGCAGCTTCACATTCAGAAAGCTACTGCTCTGCCCAATACAATGCATCCAACGTCCGAGGACAAAGCAACAAGGGTTTCTTCAATGTGAGCATTGCTCAAGCTGGAAGGTGGCCCCAGGGGCACCCAGGCCAGCATCTGCTCATCTTTCCCCAAGGAGAAGCAATAGGGAGACATGGGAACATTGAGAGTTTTCTGCCCACAGGCTGAGTTGTGGGGAACACTGGGAAAGTCCCCTCCCTGCAAGGCTGTAATCCACTTGTGGATCTGCTGTAGAGTCACTGATGGTCACAGCTGAGCCCCAGGAGTGAGGAGGGAGGGAAGGAGAGGCAAAGGTGTCTGCAAAAATGATAAAAGATGGAGAAAAGGAAAAAAAAAAAAAGAGAAATATTAGTGAAAGCATAGGGGAAAGGAAAGAGAAAGACAGCAAAGGCCAAAGAGAAACTACTAAAGGAAGGGTTCTTACACATGGAAAGGGAGGAACAGAGAAAAAAATACTGAGAAATCAAAGGCAAAATGTACTTGAGGGATGGATAAAGGACAGTACAAATGATGGAATAGAAAGAGGGAGAAAAGAACAGAAGTTGGGTATAAAGACTCTATTGCAGTATTATTGAAGTCCAGTGTCAGATATCACTGGAAATAAATTGGTTCTTTTTATGTTTGAATAAGATTTTTTGATAGATTTAGTGGATTTCCACTAAATAAATAAATAGTCCAAAGAGCTCCTGCTTCAGTGCAATTGCAATTTGCAAGAGTAGTTGATGTCAAAACAAATACGAAAAACTAAAGGGAGATAAGTTTAAATGGCGGTAGATTATCTGGGCGGCACTATGAATTACCTATTGGTCAAACCAGACCTTGGCTAATGCCCTGAGCAAGAAAGAAAGAAAGAAATCATGTGGTCTAGAGCCATGTAACTCAGCTAAGATCAAAATGACACGAGTCCAGGATGGGGGGAAGAGAAAGCTGCAGATTCCCAGATGAACCTCCTTCCCATTCTTTCCCTTAGCTTCCTGTTCTTTATTCAGCTCTCCCTCATCTTTCCAACTTCCAGACCTTAAATATTGTCCCTTAATGCTTATTCACCGCTAGGTCTTAGTGCATCAATTTGCCTGGCCTTTCTCTCAGGCATTTCTATTTAAAAGCTTTTTAATATATATATTCGGTGCCAGTAAGTGCTTGTTAAATGAATTAGTTTGAAGGTCTTCAGCAAATTAAACTGTTAAATAATGTGAAGAAATTTGCCACAGGACAGCACTGAAACAGGCAACCAGATCCAGGACCACTGTTGATTTCTACTGCAGCAGAAGCACCGTTCCAAGCCCAAAGAAAACATCTAGCAAATTAACAGAACATTAAATACAACCGAATAGCATACAGTCAAGAGACGCCTCCCGCGCAGCTTTGATGGGGACTTACTGAATTAATGTGCTCATTTATTGAAGGCAGCTGGCAAATTTTGGAGCCTCTCTGCCCTACAAGCCTGCACGTGCCCTGGCCGGGAACCAGCCGGGAGCCAAAATCAAAGGTTTTCCTGCGCAAGCGAGGGGCGTCTGCAGAGAGCGAGCAGCCAGGCAGCAGGTCTGTTTAAACCGCCACTGCACCAGAGGCGGCAGGGGGATGGGGTCACTTTACACTTACCCTTGTGCTTGGCCAACACATTGGGGTTTAGTGATATGTTTCCAATCGCAGAAGCGTTATGTCTAATCAGCCCCGCATCATCAGGATGTGAACGCAGCACAGGTGGTGGGAAAATGAATGGGGGAAGGAGAAATGCGAGTCCTGTTGTCTTTGTCTTTCCCTTTTCTTTTAATCTATGTCCCTTTCTAGCCATTAGTCCATTAGGGAAAAAAAAAGTCTTAGTTGTCTGACATTTGCCCACTTATATTTGTGAAGAAGTGTGGCCAGCCAGCAAAGTGACGCCCTAGCGCCACAGAGTGGGTTGAATGTTGCTCTGTGCGCTGGATCTGCTTCTGCTTCGTGCCTTTGAAGTGCAAATCTCAGTAAACATCCTTGGTCCTGGGTCATGAGCCCGAGAGGTTTTGAATGAAGGCCGGGCAGCAATGACCTTATAGGTTTCTAACGAAACTGTGCGTTATTTCACAATGTCCACGGGCACACTGATGGAGTATTTTTCCTCTTATCTCCATCTACCTGTTGAAGAACGGAGATCTAGGGCAAGTAAGGTCAGAATAAACTGACTGGAGGGATAGTAAATTTGGAATTAATTTCTTGTCTTTTTTCTCCAAAACAGGCCAGCAAGTATGCTGTGTCTTGTGTCCTGTCCCTGGTGAGAAGACTTCTAAAGCCTTTGACCACGGTTTTCAGCAGACAGAAAGTTTAGTAGTGGCTGCAGGAGTCTGAGTCACCTCAGAAGCTCAAAACACCAGACTCAGCAATGCTACAATTCTTGTATTGCGCCTGTACCTCTCCCAGCCCCCTACTATCTCAGGGTAGCATCCCTTAATGCTCTCCCCTGTCTGGATGAAGGCTTGGACCAGGGATACAGTGATGAAGAAAGAAGGTTCCACCCCATCCCCTCTTGGACACTGTGTGTTCATCTCCTACTATAAATTCATCACGCATTATTTGTATTCTTTGTAATTCAAAGCTTCCCTATCCTTCTTTAACCCTGCACACTTTTTCTTGTGTCTTGAAGCTATACTAATCCCTGCCTGCCTCTTTGCATCTTATTTTTAGAATACACAAACACACTTGGGAACTCAAGACCTTTAGAAATCAGAAATAAGCTTTTATGAGCTGATATGTCCATGGGACTTCATGATGGTGACCTCTTTTTGAATCTTAGAATCAAAGGAAGGAGCTCCCCTCAGATTTCATTTGAAGATCTATAAATACTTTATGTTTTCATTTTTAAATGTATGTTCTTGTGTAATTTCAATGTGAAATGAAACTTCTGAAGATCTCAACAAGGTCTCCCTTCTGAGAGGGAATCCAAGCTACGTTGTATATAGTACGCAGTATACAAAAAGTCCAAAATAATGCAGAAGATGTGGCAGAGAAAGAAGTTTATTCCTCTAGTACAGGTCAGGGACTGAGTTCACTATCGACAGATATTTTGCTAGAAGAGAACTTGCAGGAAGAAAGCTTCTTGCATCACAGAAAATTCCTGGACTACAGTACATAGCTCTTGCTACCCACTTAGTTTTTATCTTATTCCCACCTAAATAATTTTGAAGAGCAGAGATGAAGAGAAAAGTAAATTCTGAGGATGGCGGGCAGCTCCAGGATTAAAATGATTGATACACCTTGCACCAAAGGACATTCAAGAGTGAAGGCTGATCTCTGGATAGAGCTCTAAATCCTGTAATGACTCATCCAATATTAATAATTTTTCTCTTGCAGTTAAATAAATTACCAAAGAAATAAGAAATTAGCTGAGTGCTTTCAACACGGATTAGACCTTGAACAAAGAAAAAAGGCTTTTTCTCATAAAAAGGCATTTTCTTATACAGCTATGATTCAGTATGATTTGGAACTCCAGAGGGGCAGCCTGAAGAGCCACTTGAGCAGTGAGCTCAGAAGGAACTGAAGACCTGGAGCTGCTGCCTCACCCAGGAAAAAGTCATTCTGAGAGGCAAAGGGATTCCTGCAGACGGGAGTGTAGCAGGAGCCGTGAAAAATAGATTCTCTCATCAGACCTTTGTGATGAGAAGTCCTGGCTCTTTGTAGGTGCTGAAATCAGATGGAATGGATGACCTTGCCACATCTCAGCTGCTATGAGCTGCTGGAGGAGCTCAGGGTAGTGCATACCTCCCACTTACCAACTTGCCAGAGAGCAAGTCTGGGATAAGGGGACAGCAGCCACCATGATATAGTCTCTCCTCCTCCCTACAAAAGGAGGACATTTATCCCACCATCTGCTATGGAAAAATGGGATTTGTCTCTGACTCTAGGAGAGGGTCTGAAATCCCTTTCCTTGGGAAAACTGGAAGTTTTCCAGAGCACTGAAAGTAGCTCAGAGAAAGCAAGCTGGTGTTGCCTCAGATCAGTGTCACTCAAGCAGAGGTTGGAGAGGCTTGTTCATGCCTCCCTACACCTGGTGAACTAATTGGTGAAGAAAATGATGGCATTGAGTATCATAAAGTTCAGTACACTTAACATCCAACCTTTAAAACTGAGGAAACACTTAGATTTCTTTAGTCAGATCCTCACTGAAGTGAAGAAGAGTGAGTCTACCTGAGGATTTGTCCCTGAATCTGCTTACTGCATTTGTCCCTTGACAAGAGTAGGTGACACAAGCGGGAACATTTTCTTCTGCCTTCCTCCTGAAAGCCCATCTGGAAGGGCTGAAATTGTCACTTCCACCCTCTCCCAGCCCTGCCAAAGAAATCAGTCCCAGACTCAACACCAGTGACAGAGAAGAGCCTTACACAGCCATGCTGACTGGCACCCCCTGACTCTGGGGATGCTCTGGAAGAGTGCAGTAGTGCAAACCTCCTTGTCTCTAGCACCCTGCTCTAGTCTAAGCCAAGGTCCTACGATGTGCTGTCACTGCCACTCTGGCTCATCCCATGCAGGGTTGCATTTCAGAGCTTCATCTTTCAGCTGAGTAGGAAGCAAACTTTACAGGATTCATCACAGGAGTCATGGTGACAGCTGCATGTTTATGGTGCTGTAAACCAAACGCGAGTGTGAGAGTGAGGGTATGAAACATAGGGTTGTATTTTTTTCTTACTTATTTCCTCTACTGCAGACTAGTTTGAGGGGAACTAAGTTTGCCAGACTTTTATTTTTCTTTGTGAGCTAAATAAATTAAAGCCCTCAGATTACTGTCCTCAACTCTTTTTTATTTCCAAGTGTTCTTGAACCCTCTCACCCTCATGCTCCTAAAGCTTCTTCCTCTTATCTTTCAGTCTCAGTCAGAATTATAGCACAGCTGAGCAATGCCTTGATGATACAGCTGTAAGAAACACACTAGAGACAACCAACTTGAGCAGAACCATCTTAATGGTACAAGCCAGCGGTGCTGAAGCCTGCAATAATTTGATATTTCAGAGGATGCTTGCTCCTCACAGCCTTCATCTCAAACACTGAAAACTCAAACAGTGCCCTAATTCAGCTGTGGCTGCATCTGTCCACTGCTGGTGTGGCTCAGAGAACCAGAAGCTCATGGGCAGCACAGTCTAGTACATTCTGGCAATACGTTTTGAAAGAATAAAATTTGCTTCAGCCAACACCAATTTTTATTGCTAACCAGTAAGCATATCACGATCTTGAAAAGCAAGGAGACATAAAAAGAAAGGAAGGAAACAAAGAAAAGTACGTCATTCCATGAACAAAAAGGTTTGTGAGTACATTTCAAACTGTAAAGTGCTTATGTTTTGGAATAGACTTTCCTTAGGTGGGCATAGGCTGTTTCTCCAGCACCTTTTCTTTACAACTTTGGATAAACATATAGAAACTTCTGGCACTCATGGGCAAAGCAGGAAGCGCAGCAGTACTTACACTGTCCAAAACAATAGTCTATTTGCTTGTATAGCAACATCATATTTACATTTATGACGGCAGCTTCATGGGTTCATACCACACATTAGTTAAAGAGCATTTGAGGAAGGCTGTGACTGTGACTTCTTCATTCTTTGAAAGCTACTGCAGAAAGGTTTGTAGGGCTAAATGACTGAGAAGATTGAAAATGCTTGGTTGTTGGGTAAGTGATTGAATAGCACAAGGATGAAGGAAGAAATAGCACAAAGTGTTATTCATGTGCACTTGAGATGGTAAATACCTCAGAAAACATACCACACAGTTTGAGAAACAGTCTTAAATGGAGGATGATTACCAGTGATATTCAAAAACACCTTCTCAGTTAATGCTACATATTATAATCTAATCTTTTCTACCGTTTGTATCATTTAACAGCATTTTCCTCATTTTCTTCTTGAGATAAAGCCAAATATAAATCTGATGTGTTCTGTACAGCAGAGCCTACAACACATAAGACCTCAACAACACCTTTTGCTTCTATTTTTTGTACAGAAGTAATGAAATCCACTGAAAGATACAAACAATTTAGGTATTCCATGGAGCTAAAGAAAATATGTTATTCATGCTTCTGCTTGTTTCAAAGAACATCAAGCAGAATTTTGAACAGTTACTAGTCAGCGCAAAATAATATATAATTCTGCATCTAACTTTGCTGCGAACTGTAGGCTTGAAAGGCTATGAAATTGCTGCAACTACCATCTCCCACAAGGGACTCATTAAAAAAAAATACAGTAGATTATCTTAACAATATGGCCAAGAAATCCACAGCTAACCAGATGGTATGATTGTACGTCTGTAGCATTACGTCTAATACAATAGGTGGGAAAACATGCTATGCGTTCGGATTGGAGAATTTGTGATACAGATGGTGCCAGAGATATGGTGTTAAGGAAAAATATTATGTATAAATGTACTCTTTCTCCATGAATGACCTGTGCATGTTCACAGAAACCCTGATACATGATGACGCCATGTTCGCTATTCAAGTATTGGGTATGTTGCATTTAAAAGATTTCAAGGAATGAGTGAGTTCCGTCTTCCTTTCCTCCTCCCATCTTGGCACAGAATGAAATTAAAATTACCACATTTGAAACATTAATGAGGAAGGAGAGAAACACCATTGTGCTACATTAAACCTCAGACAATTCTGTGCGGTGCCATTAGCTTCAAAGAACACATCACTCCAAAGGGAAAAGAGTTCAAAACTGGATTTGGATGCTGAAAGGAACCTCCCACAGTATAAAAGAATGTAATGAAATTGACAGGTAACAGCAGCAGAAGTAACATCTAAATGGACAAAAGAACAGCTATTTAAATTTTAAATATAATGAGACAATTTGAATCTGAAAATAATTAAGAGCCTGATCCCTGTTTTATAAAGCAGAGGTAAAAGTAGGACTAATTAAACTAAACTAAAAACAAGCCAAAGAATGATAAATGTTTTATTAAATAAACAAGGCAGGAACCAGGGAGATCCACAAATGCACAACGACAAGAAAACTGCTGATTTCTTGAAGAGGTAGAGGAAAGGTGTAACAAAAGATAAGGAGAACAACTTATCTGCAGTCTGCTTTGAAGAATGGCTGCAAAGATGATTGAAAACATTTCCAAAAGCACACCTATCATAATACATGGTGAAAGTGAAAAACACTTCCCAGGAGAAGCATGAACAGCAGAGAAAAAGCTAGGAGAACTATCAAAATTAAATCCCTTCTGTTGCAAAAACAACAAACATTAATTTCTTCCTTGATCTGAACTGTGGGATTTGGTGCTTTATGCTGACCAATGAATTTTACCAGGGATTTTAGAACGAGATTAAACCATTGTAAAAAAATAGAAACCCAAAACACTGAAAACATACAGCAAAGTTAGCTACTGTTAGTTACTGAATTTCAAGTGCTAGTCACAGGCAGCAGGAGCCTTGCTGGAGAGAACATAAAGACCTCTAGTAAGCTTACTGAAATGAAAAATTCTTCCAGGTTCTACAAAGTGCCTTCTTTGTACAAGATAATAAGTCTTAGCTACAACACAATCCAGATTTAAGGGGAAAAATACAGTTATCCATGAGGATGGTTGAATGTAGACCATAACCGTAAGCAAGCCAAGGCTTCTCACTGAGCTACTTAAAATATTCTGGAGTCCCTTCTCTGCACTGATAGCATGATTCTACAGTTATCTATATTATAACTCTATCTTATTCTGTCATGTACTGGAGAGGCAAGTGGTGACATCAAGGATTGCCTGGTTCCTGCCATCTAGGCTCCTGTTAATGTTTTCCATGCCAAATGTCTAGTTCAGCCTGAATTACTCGTACAAGTCAGCTCTTAGTATTTTTTTTTATTACAGCAGTCCTATACTCCAAATAGATTGTAGTTTAAGGGTGAGACCTCAAACTGTATCTAGAGTTGAAAGCATTATGGAGTTCAGTCTAGAAATTACTAAGATTTGGATGTGGAAGAGGATCTGCTTTTGCCTATGTGCCACTGGCAAAAGACTAAAGAGGAGGATCTAATGCAGCCATAAGATCTAGGACTGTCAGACTGGTACCTCTCATTGGCACAATGTGTATTTTAGGGAAAAAAATAAAAGCATATTTTTCAGCACTGAAGCAATATACAACCGCTCTAGACCTAAGCAACCTTGAAATCAGTCCCCTAAGACCTGATCTGTACATCCTCAGCTAAGTCTGCTCCACTCTTTGCAGTGATGATACAGTCTTCACATCCCAAGTGTGAAATCAGATTAGGAAAAAGGCGAGACATTTTTATAGATAAAGACTAAAACTAGAAATGACCCTTAGCAGACAGAAATAAAAGTAAATTAAGAGAAAATGATAAAGGTGCTGGAAATGTCTACTAGTGACATTGATTTAGCAACTAGCTCACGTTGGGATGAAATAGGACACAGTGTTAGGACAGAAGACAAGCCTCAAATAACTCTCTGGTTTAATAATATTCAATGTCAACTTGGGGCAAGAATGTGCCCCAGTCAGTCCTGGAGTTATTAACAGATTCCCAGTAGGCAACAGGATTATGAGACATTTTAAATATAAAGCTTAAGCCACAGAGATTTAAGAAGAGGAAACTGAGTGCTGAAGGAAGAAATACCTACACAGTATTTATACTTTAAAAAGTTCCCCAAGGCTGGATTAGCCATTACAAGCATCCTGAGATGCTGAGACTATACTTGCTTTCAGGCTCGTCCAAGTGGACTCTTCCCTTTAGAAAAATGAAAGGCTACCTCTCATTTACACTAACACGGAAAAAGAAAAAAAAATCATCTTCTATTCTCCTTACCTTGATTTATGCAATCCTGTTATTTCTGAAATAATATAAAACTACTTGGAGTATGCTGAGAATACCATATCATAGGGTGACTTGAGAGCACAATCACAAGAGTGATTTTAGTGTTAGTCAAATGCCAGTGAAAGAGTGTGACTGAGATCAGAAGAGGACCGGGAAGGGGTTGGGAAGGAATAAGCATTGTCAAAGCAGTAACGAGACCAGGAGGTGGGAACAGAAGGTTAAGAACTAGGTGTGTTATTTGAGATAGATAGGCTCATTTCTCTCCAACTATTCATGGAGCAATTTTCATTAGTAAGAATCTGCTTGGTATCACATCTATTTTTCTGCTTTATATGCTGCATCGTCCTCACTCTCTCAAGGAATGGGAAGTGTGGTTTCTTCTACTTAGAAGGACCTTTTTTACAGAAGATTTCTATGAATCTGTAAATACAGATTTATGTTAAATAAGAGAAGATAAATAGATATGATTTTATTTCTCTCTTAGAAAATATAATCGCTATGTTTAATTTAATAAACTCTGAATTTATTAGGACAAATGCTCCTTATTCAGCACCAAAGAGCCCTGAGAATGTAAAAAGCATTTTCTGTAGCCTGGGAGTTTTGAGCTACAGGTATTTGATTTGATTGTAGCATTTTTTAATAGCATGAGTTAATCAAATTTAAACAGCAAAAGAAATTACTAATACTCTGTGCATTAGAAGACACATGGACATAAGCCAATATAATGGAGAGACTTAGTTAAATAAGTGTCTGGTTAATATTGTCTAAATGTTTTTCCCCTTAGGAATGTTGCTAATGTTTGATTCAATTTATTAATATAGTTTTGTAGATGGAATTTCAATTATGAAGAAATAGCAATACTATGAAGCGAGGAAGTAGGATTTGCTTCTAGGTGATGTCTTGCTGATTCTGTTATACGTTAGGTTTAACAAAAAATAAACTCCCAAAAGTATTGCCATGCCTGCATATGCAGGAAACAAAATACAGCACACTGGACTTTCTGCCAGCGTTCTGCATGGCACCCAGGCACTTGGCCACATCACCCTAACAGGATTATTTCCATTGGTTTTAAGTGCTGAAATATATTCCTCAATACATTTAATACCTCGTTCAGAGTCCATTGAGCACATTAAGCCTAATTAGTGTAAAATCAAGAAATGCAATCAAATTTGTTGCAGGTTTGACACTGTAGTTTTCGACAGTACTGCATCACAGTCCTTGATTTAAGTCTAATATAGAGGCTTTCTCCGTATTCTTTCCTCTTAGCTCCACACGCTTCCATCTGTTCCTTGTGGTGGAATACTTGGATGAATGATATTTAACAAAGCCAGGGTCATACCTCACATTGCCCATCAAAATAGTCAGCAGCCCACAGCAGTTTGGCTCCTTCTCCGCAGATTCAAACCTGATGCTCTTGTCGTTATAACCTTGCCAGTTCCCTAAATTACCCAGTTGCCTCAGTCCTCAAGCACTGCTTTAAAAACTTCAGCGTGTGAGTCACCCTGCCTTCCTAACGAGTGTGCTGAGGCACACTGACGAGAGCTCATTAGAATTCTCTGCAGGGTAGAATAGATTATAATGAAATTACTGTCACAGGCAGAGGGAAAACTGCAAAGGTAGATAAGAAATCCTGAAGGTTGCTGGAGGTATAAAGGATGCTAGAAAAATAGGATTCATTCAAAATAAACAAACCAATCAAACCCCCTTAGGAAGCTGTTAGCAGTAAAGTTAGTGGTGAAGTTTGGGAAATGATTGAAGAACTCTGTGGTAGAAACCTTCCACATTCTCTAGAAATGCCAGTGGAAAAGAGTTCACAGATCAACATGTCTTTACAAAGGGAGACTTTGAGGTTAATAATTTACAACAAGCCTCTCTAACTCTCAGAAGAAACCTACAGTAGTCTCCAGACATACATAACGCTATGGTTTACTTCTGAAAACCAGCTGGGCTAACATGCTGCTTAGACCTGACTCTATAGCTGGGTACAGCAGAGCAAAGGCACTGGGTAGCATGAACAAGGAGATTGCAAGAAAAAACTGAAAGTGGCACCACTACTAGCTCAGTTACATCCAGACTTAGCACAATAAATAGAGGAAAAAACATACCGATAAAAAATATTCTACGTAAACCTGTACCATCTTCATCCCCTGGTAACATTTTGAAGAAGCCACATTCTAAAGCCCCTCATGTGCCCTCCTTTGCTTGGAGAAAACAAATGTGAAACACAGAAAAAGTCTTTAAATACTTTCCTTGATGTTTTTCTAGTTTAACAACAACAACAACTAAGAAATTTAACAACAATTAAGATGCAGGCCTGCTGGGAATTGCCAGCTGTCCCAGCAGCTAACATTGTCTTACTGTTTCATTTTAGCCCCTCATCTGACTGCATCTGTCCCCTATCGTTTGTCTCCCTTTATGATAGTGCTCTTTGGGAGAGGAATCATTTTTCTTCTTTCTGCTGATGGAGCGTGCTGCAAACTGACTGAACTGCTGCCACACCACAGCACAGCGAGAACAGGAAAGCATTTCCAGGAGCTGAGATTAGGCAAAAGGGTCGGAAAACTTCCCTCCATCCTTTCCCTTTGAGATGGGAGACTCCCTCAGCAGGGACACAAACCCCCTTTGTACTTTATTTGCTGATGGGACAACTCAAGACTGTGATTTTAGTTCCAACATGCATTTTATTATAAAGACTGTTTCCATTCAAGATTTCTCCCAAAAGAAATGTACTTAATCCTCATCTCTCCCAATGTCCTCTTTCCATAAATGAGTGAAACTTGTCAAACCTAATGGCAAAAAGGAACTCTCTTTTCTTGGGAAAGTTCTTATCCTGAGCAATAAAGAGAAGTGGCAAAGACCAGGAAAAGTAACAGAAACACATTTAATGTGTTCTGTATTGCAGGGTGCCACCACAAAGTCCACGTCCCTAAAAGAACACCCTATTCTGTTACTAGTTACAAATATTATAAATGTTGTTATAAACTTTATTTTTCAAATATAAGAAATACATTATATCCTATATATTTACAGCACTTTCCAGAGACAATATTCCTGGGACTGGAAGAGTATGATAAGAGACAGTAGCATGATTCTGCAGTAGCCAGACTGATTAGTTGCAATGAAATTCTGAAGATTTAGTAATATTCTAGTACCTCTTCACTAGTAAGCATCTCAGTTAAAACAAAACCGAACCTCTCCTATGAGGACAGGCTGAGAGGTGGGAGACCTTACAGCAGCCTTCCAGTACCTAAAGGGGGCTATAAGAAAGCTGGAGAGGGGCTGGTTACAAGGGCAGAGAGTGACAGGACAAGTGGTGATGGCCTTAAGATGAAGAAGGAGAGATTTAGATCAGATCTGAGGAAGAAATTCTTGACTGTGAAGGTGGTGAGGCACAGGCTGCCCAGAGAAGCTGTGGCTGCCCCCTCCCTGGCAGTGTTCAAGGCCAAGTTGGATGGGGCTTTGGGCAACCTGGGCTAGTGGAGGGTGTCCCTGCCCATTTCAGGGGGGTGGAACTGTATGGGCTTTGAGGCCACATCTAACCCAAACCAGTCTGTGGTTCTGTGATCCACCAACACCCTTCTAATCTTCACAAACATAATACACACACATTTGAACTCTGGTGAAACAGAAAGCACAACTTACATTGCTTTCAAATTGG